>LKNJ01002798.1:0-50919 GCA_002120245.1 Maccullochella peelii | reverse complement strand
AACAACAGGACATGGGTTGAATTTGCCTAAATGTAACACAGTGACATTGTTTGGCCGTGATTAATGATGGAATCAATACTTGTTAAACATTTTTTTTTATTCGCTTATTTTTTTATGTGTGTGAAAGTTGGAAAATCAGTTGTGTTCTTGTTGATCCTGGTCTTTGTCGGTGCGTCCTCCCAGTACTTGGTACTAAAAGAGTTTATTTTCCCCAGTGGGATCATTACGATTGACCCTAAACTAATCTAATCTCATCCTCTCCAGACTCATTCAGACTTAATTAAGTCTAGTCCAGTCTATCAAGGCCAGTCCAGTTCATTGCAGTCCAGTCTGTTTAACTGGGTCTGCCTTTGGTCCAGGATGATCTGAAGTCCAGCCTTAAATCCAGCTATGACTTTCTTTTTTATAGATTTTTACCAAAAAAACACCTAGATTTTTTAGGAAGCAGCTCATCTCTTGAAACTATTTTTCACCTAAATTGTTGTTGTCTGGCTGTGGTGGTACGGTGGGATTATGTTAGCTTTGGACAGGGCTGGGCTAACTGTTTATGCTAAGCTAACTGTCTCCTGGCTGTAGCCTCGTATTTAACAGACAGATATGAGAGTGGTATCAATCTTCTCATCTTACTCTCGGCAAGAAAGCGAATATTAAGCACATTTTCCAAAATGTCAAACTATTCCTTTAAGAGGACAATAAGGAGAAAATGTAAATGAGCTATGAGCTAGTAAACGAGAAAGTACAGATTGATGCACATTGGATTTTTAAAAATCTATTTTTCTTTTTTTATGGCTATTTTTTAAATTTATTTATGTACACAAATTCCCAAAGTCCTTTCAAGACTGAAAATGTTGAGCCCTACATATAACCCTCTGCACTCCCCTTGAATCCGGTCTTGACCAAACTGCTGTAGTACACTATATGTTAGTCCAGTCCATTCTGGTCTTGTCCAGTCCAGTTCGGAGTTGTAGAGCCCAGCCTATCCCAGTGTTGTGTATGGCCGTACTCTGGCTTACTGCCTGCTAGCTTGCAGGGAGGGCAGAGGTAGGGACAGCTGGGCCTCACCCCCCCCCCCCCACGCCCTTACCCCTCTGGCATCGGCCCCGTTGTTACCCAGAGACCTCTCCAACAACAACAACAGCAACAAGCCAAAGGACGACGCCTGGCACCAAGTGCAAACCACCTCGGCACAAAATGGCCACTAGATAGAAGAAAAGCCTGTCGAGCGGCAAGAAAAATGCTGTTTGTTCACTTGAATATTGACTAGAGGAGAGGTCAGAAGGTGTGAGGGGAATCATTTAGTTCACGTTTTTATGTTTTTGTAATAGGAATACATATTTTTTCCTTACGTCTTTCCTCCTTGTGGGAAAAAGCTTCGCTGGAGCTCGTCAGGCGAACGCACATTCACACGCCTTGCTGACCCTTTTATACATAAAGGCCCTCTCATGAATTGAACACGAGATGGTTAGGTATGATTCAGCGGGCCGTGTACACTGCAGCACAGCACTTAGGCTTCATATGGAGCGTGGACTTAAAGCTGGATCTCGCTTGGCTTTGAATATTTTTTCTCACTTATTTTTTACACATATTGCTGCGGGAGTTCATGATCGGTCAGCCACAAACACTGTCAACAAGTCACCGCCACATATTTATCGTCATGTTGAAAGCTCAGATTAAAGTCATAGTCCAACAAAAACACACACACAGCCAGCTTGTGAATAGATTCAGGCCAATAAAATGAGCACTGGCACGAAAGTTAAAAGACTGAGTCACAAAGTCCCGATTTTTGAATTACGAGATTTTCAGATTGGGAAATGTTGTTAAATTGGCCACATTATTTTGGAATAAAATCATTTTTTCCACATCTGTAGCCAGGGTCAAATTGCATTAAGTAATATTGCGTGTTGGTTATAATCTAACAGAGGAAAAAAAATAATGATTGCAAGGGGAGTGAATTCCCAGGACTGTTTTTATCAGCTGCTCCTAAACTGCTGCGTGATCGATGTGCTAAACAAGTGAGAATATTCCAACAGAATTAAATATCAATTTCAACCATTTGCTCTCCGCCAGTTTTGAATTTACAGCCTTTACTGTATGAGCAAAGCAATACTTACCTGTGTCCCAGGAGTGCTGCGCTTTGACACAAAATGATTTATTTCCCCCCTTTCAGGCTGTTTGATCGAATACGTTATTTGAATAAGCCCAGAGGCTTCAAAGATGGTTTGATTCATCTCATAAACCCCTGGAGGCTCCTCCGACCTCTCACTGCTGTTTTAAGGCACCATTCTTTTCCAAGTTGTCTGAAGCTATCCACAAACATCAAAATCAATCACTAGCTAGTGTGCTGGGGGTGTTTCAAATACAGCTAATTGCCCTCCTCCACTGCAACTTTTCCAGGAACCCAGGAACCTTTTTAGGAACTGAAGAAGCGTAGCTATAAAGAGCTCACTTCCGACTTCAGCGTTCTCTCGTTCAGCATTTCTTTAACCTGCAGTATGAGGCTCATGCAAAATGGGGTTTGTTAAAGGCCACTAAAAAAAGAAACATTGAATAAACAACTGTATTAGATTGCTTTGAAAAGCAATTACGATCCTTATCAAGACATGTGGAACGAACAACTCGACATACTGTTGAGAACAGAACCTGGAAGTTCCGGTTTTGGGTCTTCATACATTTTGACCCACCAAAAATGTGCCTGCTCTGGTGGTAGTACTTTCCAAAGAGTAATGTACTCGGTGTCAATGATTGGTCACACGTATACAGCACATATACATATACAACTTGTACAGCTTTCATTCACACACGAAGCAAGCGCTGGTTTCTAGGTGTATCAGTGTTGGGAAATTGGGGAATTTTAACAAAGATGTTTATTGACAAAGTTGGATGACTGTCAAGTGTGCTGTTTTTTCCAATCACTCATTGGACTAATTGGCTGAAGAACCCTGGTGGAAATGGAAACAGGAATGTGCAAAAGGGGACTTTTAGTTCCTGGGACTATTTGGTCGCGGGGGCTTGAGGTGTGTGGGGCCGAAGCAGAATACAGAATACATCCAATGAGACTGAATCCAATAAGGGCTGAAATCTCAGTAAAAGTGTTGGTGAAGCAGTTTTGGATTTGTGTGGGCAGAAGGTAAGACTGAGGTGGCAGAGTTTGATGCCATATTTTTCACCTCCATTTCTCGGTCTGTCACTTCCTTTCTTCCTTCCACCCTTCTTCCTCTCTCTGTCCTTCCTCCCTAATCTCCTGATTTACTTGGTCACGACCATTTCTCCCTTCTTTTCCAAACCTCCTCTCTCTGTCTCAGTGTGTCAGCAGTAAAGCCTTTCTGTAGGCTGTATCTCCAGCTGCAGATGGCGCTTAAGTGTATGCAAGTGCGTGCGTGCGTGCGTGTGTGTGTGTGTGTGTGTGTGTGTGTGCATGTCGTGGCAGGGCGTTGGGCTGCTTCAGGCCACATCAGCTCAAGCTCCACTGGCCCTGTTTGTGTGCGTATATGTGTTTTCAAGTGTGTCACTTTCTTTATGTGTGTGTGTGTGCGCGCACAAGTCCACCTCTCTCTCTCTGTTTGCACGCTCTGCAGTGGCCCATGAGAACACCTCATACAATATTCAGGCCTGCTGAGCCTCTCGGTTGTGTGTCGGCCTCTCTCTCTCTGTGTGTGTGTGTGTGTGTGTGTGTGTGTGTGTGTGTGTGTGTGTGTGTGGTACATGGGAGCTTCCCTCCTATACCGGCCTGTATGCTGCCTACCCCCCTTTAACTTGTCCTCTCTGTAGGCCAGGAGGCATTTAGCAACTTTCTCCAGCGTTTGTCCTCAGCTGTTCCCTTTGCCAGATGTGCTGCAGCACACACCTCCTTGTTAACCGAGTGTTGGCGTTGTCTGCGCCAACCATTTTCCATTAATCCTTATTATTTTGCTTTTGCACTGGCACTTTGAATCATTAAGACTGGAGAAAGTCCTCAAAACCTACATTTGAGAAAAAAAATAGCTTTACCAAAATGCTAACGAAACAATATTTGAAACTACAGCAACACATTTAATTTAACATGTTATGTGTGTAAAACCTTAATCTGTGAGGTAACGAGTAAATACAGCCAACACATAAATGTAGTGGAGTAAAATGTGTAATATTTAGCTCTGAAATGTAGTGGAAAATAAAATTAAGAAAATCCTGCAAAAAGAAAAGTACCTCAAGACAGCACATTAGTCCGTCTCTCAGTACTTTTTGCACATTGGTTCCTACTGAAGATGTCAGTCTTTAAAAACAACTGGCCGCTGTAGTTTTTATCAAGCGTGACTCAAAAAGGAGGAAATTGTGCATTTGTTGGAGGCTATTTTCATCGGCAGATGAGAACATAAAAGAGTATCACTAGACTTATCCCTTAATAGAATACCTAAGTAGAGCATGTAGTACCTCAATTAAAAACAGAGCCAGGCCTTTATTTGAGACAGGCTTTTATTAAGATTTTATCGGATATTATCTGGTCTGCTCCGGTTCCAAATTAAAAGCCTTTTAAATGTTTATGGGGTATAATACATTCACTTCTCTGGAAGGCTTATACTGTGAAACGTTGGCAGGAAGTGTTTAGTTTCATTAATGCTTGCTTAACATTGAGAAACGTGTATGTTTGAACAGACAAGCTGTTATCTGAGACCAGGTCATTATTTGATTTATCTCTTAACACTTATTTGTTTTGTAGTGCTGTGTGTGTGTGTTTTAATGTAGCAGCAGCCTTTTTTCGTAGGGCGTCTCTGTCAGCCTCTCCATCCTCAATTTGGGTCACATGTTGTACATTCGAAGGCCGTGGCTGGTAACATGTAACACTTGACATACGAGAGAAGATCAGCCAATGTGACGGTATGGATGAATTATACAGAAATGATCAATGTCGCAAGATTATCTGCACGGGCACATGGTGTAACATCGCTGGTCGAGGACAGAGCTGAGACATACCGAGCGAGAGAGAGAGGATAATTGGATAGTCACAAAATGTGCCCATTTGCCGCTCTGCCTCTGTGAGTCTCTCCAAGCAAGTGCTTTTGAGTATAAATTATAAAGTGTGGATATAGTCACGCAGGCACACGCACACTCATACGTGCACGCGCATACACACGTGTTTTTTGGTTGGTGTATGGTCACCCTGCATGCTCTGTACATGCACGCAGCAGTGTCCCTGTATGCTTAGAAGCACTTAAGTTCTCATTGAGGTGTGTGTGTGTGTGTGTGTGTGTGTGTGTGTGTGTGTGTGTGTGTGTGTGTGGGCAGCCTGCCTCTCCTGCCAGAATGTGTTAATCCGCTTGACTGCAGATCCCAATCAGGGCAAGGGAAGGAAAGAGAGCGAGGGACAGAGGGAACACGAGCGAGCGAAATGCTAAAAGAGCGGCGATGAATAGGCCAAGGAGAGAAAGCAAGACGGGCGGAGAAGGGGGATGCCCTTTTTTTCTTTAAGCAGCTCAAGGAAGGCGGATCTCACCAGCGAGCCTCGCTGCAGGGGCTTAAGGACTTTGGGAACCGCCCAGATCCTCCTGGGTCACAGCCAGGGGAGCCTCGCGTATCGCAGAACACCACTTGACAAGATTCGCCCCTTAAGTAACGGATTCTGTTAGCCGCCATGATAGCCTCAACACGTCCAACAAAAACTAAAAGCAACAAAGGATGTTTTCACCGGTCTCCAGACTTGTAAACCCATTTATCCCCAGACCCCCCCGCCCACCACGCTCCCCAGCACACACACACACAGGTTGGAGGAGATGCCTCTGTTGCTAGTCCTCAGCTAATCCTGCTTTGCCGTCC
This sequence comes from Maccullochella peelii, assembly GCA_002120245.1. Taxonomy (NCBI): domain Eukaryota; kingdom Metazoa; phylum Chordata; class Actinopteri; order Centrarchiformes; family Percichthyidae; genus Maccullochella; species Maccullochella peelii. The sequence goes on along the minus strand of LKNJ01002798.1, from coordinate 45,132 downwards.
GAACTCTGAGGGCCTACTCCTAACACCTGTCATATCCTGAGGTCCTAATCTGGACTAGACGAGGTCACTGGAAGGCTTTTCCTTATACATACATGTTTGGTCAACCCGGGTCAGCAGATCACTCTCGTTTGAATGGGAAAACAACACTCAGTCACTAAACAAAATGATGCAGTCACCGAGGTTATATTACATGTCCTGGGTTATATTTTGGGAAATGTAGGGTGTTACGTGATATCATAAGGAGTTTACTTTCTACAATTAGACACATATTACACATGTTGAGTTTTTTTAAGGTGGATTCTGAAATTTATTAGTCTAAATGTCTTCAAATTTTACCGTTTTTAGGCAAAAACCCACATAAATCACTATTAAAAGGACTTACAATACCTGGCAGTGTAGAGAAACAACATTAAGACCATAATGTAGGGAGACATAAAAAAACCCACAAACTTTACAGAGGTTTTTTGGTGGCAGAAATTTGGCGTCATGACCTCAGTATTATGGTGTTCAAACTATATAAAACAATCAAAATAAAAGACAGCATGTACATGAGTGTACCAAGCACCACCAACCTCAGCGCTCCGATAAAGGCCAGGAAAACCTTCTGTAGAATCATTTATAAAGACAGTTTAGAGGCACACACACACAGGGATGGCATTCAATATTACGATTACATCAATATTTTAGAAAATGGACCCGTAAAGAGGATTTAAAAAAAAAAAAAATCTGATTTTTTTTTCTGCTCTTAGCTGTTTATTTTAAGGCTGTGGCATCTTTTGTCATCGCCTCAAAACAGAGCATAAAGTGAGATGAAGGGTTAATGGGAAGTGATTTCTCATTATTACAACATAATTTCAAGGTCAAGGAATTCACAAAGATGTCTTCTGTGGTGACGCCACATATTCTGTTCAGAACTGAAATCTCAACCCCTTCTTGCAAAATGATTAACAGCCCTACGATGGAAAAGGGCCAAGACTCCATTAAAAAGATACTTGGAGTCTTTGATTGATGAATTAGTGACTCATTTCCAGACTCACTCACATTGTAGAGATACTGAATGATGAACACCCAACCCAAAAAACAAACAAAAACAGACACATAGCATTTCTGAAAAGTCTTCATTAATTAATCCAGTTTATGTCCACAATGACTCCCTCCCCACCCCTCAGTTCAGCCTCCATTAGTGCAGGGAAATGTACACCGATCGGCGCCCACATGGTCGGCTTCCTCTGTAACCAAGCAAGTCATCCCGAGGCCTCCCAAGAGCCAGCGGGAGCACAGGTCCATTAACCTCATGGATAAATAATTCCAGCCAGAGCTGCAGGAGTAATGGCTGTTTGGGTAGTGATGGGTTACACAAACCAAAAACAGTTTGGATGATGAATCCAACCTGACAGCCTGATTTGTTTGTTATAAAAAAGATGGAAATAATTTTACAATTAAGGCAGATTGCGTTGACTTTTTTCCCAGTATTTTTCAGTTATACATTAACGTTTAATCTGCTTTTGTCGCTTCAATTGATGCACGATTGATTCTGTGCACGAAAAGCACTAAAAACAGGGAGTGTGACTTGCCAGATACTTTTCTTTGGTCCTTCTTTCTTTTTTCTTTTTTGGTTTACCAACAGATGGCCTATAAAGTACATTTGGAAATTTCACAATAGCGAGTCTTTGTTTAGTGAGCAGTAAAGGAGACGGCTTCCTCGTGTCTCACAGCTCGGTAGGTTAGTGACACAAGAAACAACAACTGCTGATCTATAATACAACATCTGAGCAGCTCAGGAGCTGTGGAGAGACTGGACATGATGTCCCATATGACTGACTGATGGGGCTGTGTGTGGCACGCTACAATGGGATGTGACATTACATTGTGCTTTGAGACTCTGCCTGCTACCTCAGTCCTTCTGGGTCAGGAAAGCCAGGAAAGAACTTCTGCAACTTCCAGGGTCTGCCAAGCACTTGCAGGACCTGAACCACAAAGCCCTGGAAAGACGACGCAAGTTTCCATTACTTGATATGTTTTGATATTCGGTGCTACAGACGCATTTTGGTTGGTACCAAAAAGTACAGATGTTTGAAAATCAGCCTGAGAAGAGAATAAAGGATGAACAGCAAGGGTGGGGAAGAGAGAGAGAAAGAGGGAGAGAAAATTTGTTGGGAATGTTCTGGGAACGGGTCAAGAGAGAGAGCAGGGCAAAAGAGGACAAAGAGAGAGAGAGTGGTGGGAAAATGACTGGAAAAGATGAGAGGGAGAGAGAGAGAAGGAGGATGAGAGGAAATGGGCGACTAGGGAGACTCGCATATGGAGACATTACAGAAGAGAAGAGATGTTAAGGGCGAAAAACACAGAAGGACGAGTGTGAGACTTTGCACTTTTCTGTGAGAGAGTGAGAGCTGCGTTAAAGGTGGTGGGCTGAGAGATGAGAAGGCGAGAGAGAGAGACGAAAAGAGGGAGAGAGCAGCGGCGTTTCATGGAGAGCTGGAAACGGAGGTCGGGCGGACAGGCGGGTGGGCGCGCGAGCGAGCCGGAGGGGAAGGGAGGGAGGGAGGTGGGGCGGGGCTTGTCAGCAGCTGCAGCCAGTCAGAGGCCGGCGTCGTGCTCTGCAGGGTGAATCTTACCCTGGCAACACAATAGAGCAAGAGGAGAGGGAGAGAGAGGGCGGACAGGTGAACAGATGGCTGACTGACTGAGAGAAGCTGATCAGTGGACTACAGAGAGTGTGTGAGAGAGAGAGAGAGAGAGAGCATGTGAATGTACTGTAATGTAACACAAAATGTTCACTATAAGAGAGAGGATGCAGAGAAACAAACAGAGAGAGAGAGAGAGGAAGGGAAAGATGGCCATGTTTGCACTGTAATGTTCACAAAATGTCAGTTGTGTTTAAATGAGGGAAAGAGAGAGAGAATCTTGTGATGTCCAAAAAAACAATCTCAAGTGTATGTTTGTACGTATGAAGGAACGTAGAGACAGTTTGCATCATGTGACCTGCAGTACCGACAGTGGCCACTACGCCAAAATCACCTCACAGCCCTGTTCTGTTCCTGGAGGCTCGCAGTTTACAGGCAAACTTCCTGTTTCAACTTTGATGGACCGTACTTACTGAAGTTTTCCTGTGCAGTGAAAAATTATTAGCAACATTTCAGTCCAGTTTATACTTTGTTGTTGTGATATTACCATGTTCCCAAATCTCAGCAATTTTTTTGGTGATTGCGATGTTTTCCTAACCCCTAGAAATAATGACCAAAACTACGAAAATAAGACCCAAGTTTTAATAAACAGGAACTATCATTTAGGTAATGCTTACATTAATAGAGGGTTGGGGGTCTGACACTCCTCACAGGGATTCAAGTACTTTTAGTGTTTCTTAGTTTCTTAGTTATGTGTGTGTATGTCAGTACATGTGAACGATGCACCAACATGGCTCCAGTGTCATTGCAGTTTTGTATCCAGGCTCTTTTATCTCTTTGTGTCCTGACAGTCGGGGGCAGGAGGTCCACGCCTCGATCACATCCTCTGTGCAGCCCTCTGTCACATGCTGTCGTTGTCATGTTGAGGTTGTTTTCTTTTTATTTATTTCATTTTTTTCCCCTATGTTCCTTTTTTCCCCCTCGATTTTTAGGTCAGAACACACACATATCTGCACGGCAACCGCCGCTGCACGGTGTGTTTTCTATGAACTGTGGACAACAAAGCGCGTGGTGGCGGCTCCCGTGTGTTAAATTTGCATTAAGCTGCAGATCAGAGCGCTGACTTGTTCTGGTGAGACTGAACAGCTGAATCAGGCGACTGTCTCCGTGTTGGAACAAATCTGTCTAATAACCCGTTTCTGTGGGTAGATAAGACGCAGCCTTGACACTGCGATAATAATAATGGCTTCGAGTTTTAATGAGATTCATATCAAAGAGCGCTATTGTTATTAAAAGTGAAAGTCTCTTTACCCTGACATCCATATGGCATCATTACCCTCTTGCCCTCACCTGGTTTGAAGACTTAAGGCTAATTCATGTCTGCCTCCTCCGGGTTTTGTCGGGAGCTCTTGCAGGTACGGGTTCCCGTCGGCTCCACTTCCGAGGCCGAGTTGCATGCAGTTGAATCATCCTCACTTAGCAGTGATTGTGCGCAGTGGGAGTCATGAAACATGTGCTCATGTTTTAATCAGACCACCACTAAACTGCAGTCACACTTGACACATGCAGCATAATTAATTAAAGAAACTATAGGGTGGGTGAAACACTGAATATAACCTTAGAGTGCTTTGTTTCTTTTGGATAATCTATGAAATGATGCACTGTAAAAAACTAAAAAACTATTCATATCTGTCTGTAATTGAGCCCAGTGTTTTTAAGTACGAATTATGTGTACTTTACCATCTTCAATGCGTACTATATTGTTTTAGATTTTTTTAAATGTATTTTTCCTGCCATTTTAGACATTAATTGATGTCCATTCATTTCTTAATGGTATGAAAATCAGTTAGCAGACTTCTTCTTCTTCTTCTTCTTCTTCTTCTTCGGGATAAAACTTGTCTTTGGACCACAGAAGACTCTCCAGCTCCGGTTTAAGATCCATTTTGCTGCGAGGATCTATCTGCTTGGCTGTGTGGTCAAGGGCCCACCAGGCAAAGCTACTTAACGGCAAATCTCGTTTAGCAGAATCCTCTCAAAATCAGAGCCTCTACCCCCCCTTCGTCTTTCTCTTCTCGCCCTTTCCAAAGTGTGCTAACACTGACACAACCTGACTGCCGTTAGCAACGGCGCTAACACCACTGCGTGCTTCCTAACACACCCTTTACCCTTTTGCCTCGCTCAACCACTTTCCTCAGCTCAAAGCCTCACACCAATTAGTAACACCGTTGATTAGCCGGCGTGCGGAGGTGTGACGCCTCAGTGTGTCTTCTGACATGCAGCTCAGGTTTATACACACTCTGTGAAAGTGCCTCAGGCAGCTAAAGCACACTTGGGGTGCTTGTTTTTCTAATGCCACATCCTTTGATTTCAAAGCTTTCTCCGTTTGGAATTTTAGCCAGTAGTTTCTTCACCCTTTTAACCCATGACTTCCCAAGAGCAACTGCTGGGTGAGCAAGTACAGATTCGGTGGTAATAACTTGCTTTCACGTGGGTGGCAGATGTTACGAACGTTGACCTCACAAATCAATCGAGGATTATCAGAATTCTGCAAGACGATGCTAAAAAAAAACAAAAACTCCTTCTATGTCATCAACAGGGTCAAACTGTTTTTCAAATTGACTTTTACTGCTTCATTTTTTATACAATGAGCAGCGTGGGAGTCGGCAGATACGGTGCAATCGAGATGGTAATTTGTGTTTGTGTGAAATGAAAATGGCTTCACAAAGTGTGTCTTGAAAAGTGGCAATCCCAAAATGTGCATGAAAAATCAAATGTAAATGTGCCTCCTCCTTCTCCTCCTCTGCCCCTCTCTGACCGCTTCAGACGTTGCGAAAGAAAGGCTTTAACGGCTGCAACAGCCCCGAGCCCGACGGCGACGACTCCATCGACCAAAGCCCGCTAAACGAGGACAAGTACCGCAAGACCGAGGACCTGGACAGCCTCTTCAAACGCTACGGCGTGAGTACCGTCACACTTTTTGTCACCTTATCTAACCTACCCTTTCTCTTCTTCTCTCTCTCTATCTTCCTCTCTCTCTCTCTTTTTCTCTCTCTCTCTCTCTCTCTCTCTCTCCGTCTGCCCTCTTCTTCTTTTGTTTGGGGAACGAAGGCTCTGAACAAGAAAGAGCACCGGGACTCTGAGAGCCCAGACCCCGAGGAGCCCTTCTCCCTCACCCCCCGCACTGAGGAGAAATACAAAAAAATTGACGAGGAGTTTGATAAAATGATGCAGAACTATAGGCTGTCAGTGAGTACCGCCNCTTGTAACACTGCCCCCTCCCCATGCTGCCGGAGGTTTACCGGCTGCTGATGGTGGCCTGACTACTCACAGAGCACTCGCCTTCACCATTCCCCACCCTTTACCTCTTCCACTTCACCTCCTATCAACAGCACCCCCCCCACCCACCAAATCACCACCCACAACCCCCTCTGATGGTGTGTGACTGAGCAAGAAAGGCCGAGCAGACCGACTTAAGGGCAAAGTTTTAAAACCAGGGCTGCAACTAACGATTATTTCCATTATTAATTAATCTGCAGGTTATTTTCTTGTTTGATCAATTAATAGTCCACCTGTACTGACAGATTTCCAGTCTTGTTTTAAGAAGAAAGGGACTTCTAGGACTCAAAAAGTATAACTTTGTGTGAGTAAGAAATCCTTAAAAATAGCAGTATAAAAAGCAAATAGGGCATTCTTTACTGTGATTATTCACCCGCAGTTACAGTCATCACAGTGAAGAGCATCCTCAGGAGTATTATGGCTTTAATACACTGTTTCTGGTGCCTCTGCGAGTTCAGTAATGTACAAGAATAAACAACAGAAGGAGAGGAGTGCTAACTAGGTCCCTAGTTTTCACAAAAGTTGGCATAGCAACCGCTATCACAAGGGGAAATCATGCTTTATGGTAATAATCAACACGTTTGGAGCATGCCTTCGAGCAGTCGGATTACTTGGCTGAAAGTACCAATTGTGTAATACTTAGCAACACTGAAGAAACACGCTGTGTGCACCAGGGCCTAGTCTATTCCTGACATTATGCAGGTAGCACCGAGAGGGCCAGGGTGCAGTTGTTAACCGGTCGTCATTTACAGTGTTACTGAGGTCACTTTGGTCCCGGTGTAGTCCCGTTCCTGCTCCTGACATTATCCAGGTGCTGCCTCCTGACTGGCGCTCTGCCAAGCTCTTTTACCACTCCACTCCTGTGCCAATTTCTCTGTGATTCATTTTTCCTCCGTGCTCAATAATGCCATTAATGTCACTTTAATGAGTAGCACTCAATTTACAGCCCCTCTTCCTGTGTGCCTGCTCCTCTGATTGGTCACTTGGGACGGGACACAGCCGTGTTTGAGGCGCTGCAGGAGAGTTGGACAGTGGCGGTTCCTAAAATCAGATATGTGGTGATGTGTCTGTACAGAAAAGTCAGTTTTGCTATTTCAATCATAAACCAATGATGGATAAAACTACATAAATAAAACCCAGGCAGGAAAAAACTGGACTTTCCCTTTAAAATAGAGCTACCACAAAAACTTTGTAGCCAGCGATTAATGTCATTAGTAATTACCATCATCTCACGTACATCAGAGCAGGCGTAACAGAGAAACCGAGCCACCTCTCAACTCTGAGGAAGAAAACAATTCGATCTACCGCCCCTAGAGAGCTGCAGCTCTTGGCGCTCGCGGATTGGATGCTAGCTGAATGCCGCTAGCGTGTAGCGTCCCCTCCCCCACCGCCGCACTGCCCCTTCAGTCTCTCAGCCTGCCCGGTTTGCCCAGCACACCTTTCACAGGACACCAGCAAACGGAAGCACACATCACCACCCACCACTCCTCCCCTCAGCATCATAATCCCCAGCATGACAGCTAGGGGCCGGGATATACAAGCTTAATCCCACTTGTACAAAAATACCTCCTGAGGTAGGGAGAGAGTGGCGAGGGAGAACGGGCAGGACACTTGGCTAGACGAGCCCCGAGCTAACGTATCTGTTCCTGTTAACACTGGCACTGTGGTAGGCGAGAAAAAGTGGAGCTTTTTCACCGGAGGGTCGGTGGTTTGATCCTTTTCTGGCTCTGAGAGTCTGTGTCGGGAAATTGAATAAGAAATAGATTTCCTCCTTTAACAACTGGCTCCGTGGTGCCCTTGAGCATGGAGCTGAACGTGTTGAATGTCTCCTGTAGAGGCTCAGTACGAATGTGAAACATGAAACTAAAAATGCTGCTTGAGCTGCACCATTAATCACATTTAATTTAGTTTTCAGATTTTTGGCTTTCACAGTGAATAATCAATAAATTCTGGCATTTTCTCAGCAGCACTGAAGAATTTAATTCCACTAAAATACCTCTAGAAAAATAATGATCAAGATTTTAATGTCAAATGTAAGACCTTCAGTAAATACTAACTTTAACCCTTAAATCCTTTTGTTTCTGATCTGATGTTATAACTAATTGTAACTAAAAATCATAACTAGAATTTCTTTTAAATCACTTAAGTTTTACTGTACAGATTAATGCATTAAAAACCTCACTGTTATGTTCATAAGCATTATTTCTGTAAGATTTAATTATTTTTCTCGATATGACGTTATTGCGCAGATGTAATACACTGTCAGCATATGCATATATATATATATATCTGGACTTTAGTACTGTATGTTTCCTTTGAGAAGAATAAAATATAGGAATATGTTTAACCTCAGGAGGCTTAAACATTAAGGACCTTGAGTACGATATGATCATTTGTTGAGTTGTATAATTTCACACCATGAAAGCATCGGAAACACAAACATTATTTTTGATAATTAGTGTTTGGAGCTGCGGATAAAACAGTTTTCATTTGAATCTCTTTTCTGTTCTTTATTGCAACGTTAGGGAAGTTGGAGGGGAATCAAGGTGACGGGAGCTACAACACAACTAAAACTGAATTTACTAGTCAACTGCTGTGACGTCTAAATGTCACACAAACACTTCTCTGATGTTGCCTCTGTGTTCAGATCCACAGCTGCTAACAAATAGGATGTGACAATCCTAAAGTTGAAAAAGGAAAAACTTTCAAAGGCTTCCAGGACAAGAGGGAGGAAAAGGGAAACTAGGCCACGAGTTAAAATTCATTCTGATTTAGCCTTGCATCCAGGAAACACACCCTTGTTGAGAGAGCTCCTCTGAGGGAAAATAGGTTAGCTTTCTCTCCCCTCTTTTTGTTCTCTTTGCGCAGAAGTGGCCTTGAGCTTCCTCACATGAGCCTCCGGAAAAGCTCCCAGTCAATTATTTAGCTAACAGGTTCTTGTGTTTTGTTTCTGAGCTTCGCTGCCTCTGTTAAAGCTGCAGGATGACGGGCAGTGCCCAATTAACCCTCCTGTCTGCTATTAGGAGCATCGGTGTTAAATGGAGGTGGAGTGGGCAGATGTAAATTCACTTTTAATTTGCCAAAAAACACACGGATTAATGCTCAGTGGAGCACAGTGCAGAGCAGGGCGAGGACAAATTTAAGATTCATATTTAGAGAAAGAAGTGAAGAGGTTTTGTAGCAACCAGAAGCTGGCACCATCATAGAGACGCTAATAAAATGCCTGTAGCTAGCTAAAAACATTCAATTTCAGCATGTCAAAGGATTATTTTAGCACTGTTATGGCTACCAGAGAGGACAAACTGCATACTGTGGGTCTGTCTCAGTGTCCCTTCTCAAGCTAAGCTACTGTAGTTAGCTAAGGCACTTGCAAACATAATACTGCATAGCTTTCTGATTTAGCCACATTCCACTACACAAGTTTCATACTGTCAAAATGCTTTAGCTTAACTTACAGAGATATAGTTTAGCCTGGAAGTGAGCCAGAAGAGAAAGTTTTAGATAACTAACTAGCCAGCTGATGTCAACATGCGTCTATCCGGGCTGACGAACATTTTTAGTCACAAAAATAAGTTGGGTAAGGAGAGACAGGTTAGATTCCTGATACAATTAGATTGGGCCGAAGTATTTTAGAAACCGAAATAATAAAGGTCATAAATCCAAATTCCTCCCAAGATATTTTTGACTAGCCACCAACCAAACTCTGTACGATTTTCCGAGTATTTAAAATCAATTTTCACATTTGTAACTGTAATATATTTTCTGTAAATACAATCTTACTGAATTTTATCTACCTAGTTTTTTCCTATGAGCAGTCAAATGTAGTCTAAAATAATGTTAAAAACCCAACACGTGTGTCACGTGTGGTCTCTGGATAAGAGCTAAAGACACCCCCCCCCCCCAGCCCTGCTATATGCCCTTTGTTTACACACCTCCGTCCCCTTTGCACTAACCCTTCACCCCCTCATCCATCCCTCCATTTATCCACCCCCTCCCTTTACCCTCTGCTTGGCTGGTGTGCAGTGGTGCAGTGCTGTTAGCTGCTATCTTCACCCGCCCCGGTCACCACTTACAGCTCGGTCTGTACGTTTTCTTTTAAAAAAACGTCCTCTTCACACTCTGATGGGTGAATTTCAAATCTCAGAAAGTTGGAAGAGCCAGGAGTTTCTGTGGCTAGTGGCTGCGAGGACGGACTTATCTTGTTTGCTAGTTTGACCTCACTTCCCCTTTCTAGTTAAATAGACTTCAGCAATAAATGATCATGAAACAGGGTAGTGCTTCATTTTACAGAACTAAAAGTTTCGAATAATCACCTTATGATTTCCAAGAAGTTTTCTGGATAGAACTGTGTTACTTTGTACTAGTTTCAGGGGGCATTGAGACACTGTTCAGTTAAGTAATTCAAATGAACTGTTAGTGTATTTTACTCAGAGCAAAGCAGGTGAAATGAACATGCAAAAATGTGAAATGTGTCTACTGGCAAGAATACTTTTCTGCATATATGGAGAATAATTTTTCCACTATTAAATAAATAATAAATTAAAACGTTAAGCTATTCTTTCAAGGAAATTACTATTTTCCTTAGAATTAGGACCAAATTACATACTTCTTTCCACAAAAATTCTTAGGAAATTATTCACGTTTTTGACCCTTTAAAATACAGTGTTACCAACCATAGCGTAGCATCTCGCTCAGCTTTAGTCAGACCTATTTCTCCCTCATCTTTTGACTTTTTCTTTCCTCCCCTCTCTTCCTCTAAAAAAAAAAAAAAAAAGACAAAAGTCACAAAACATTGCAGAAGGAAAAGAGGCAGAGATCGAGGGCAGGAAGGTGCCCTCGTCCTCCTCTGCGTTAAACTGGGTCCCAGGCAGTTTGAGTGCAGCACAGTGCAGCACTGGCCCATATTCTATATATAGAAGTCCTTCTTTCAGATTGAGTTGGAACAGGGTGAAATGGGTCGAATGGCTGGACAACCCGAGGTCCTTGCCCTTGATTTTTTCCAGGACCTTGGGCTGTCTGGTCTTCTACTTTCGCAGGTCAACTCGGTATCCCATTTAAAAAATAAAAAGTAGTTTCCTCTTGAGAAATCCCGGCTGTGTTGGATGAGGCAATGGGCCTTGCAGCAGCACGAGATGTTGAGGTGCATTTTATTAAGCAAACTCCTGCATAAGTATTTAACACGGAGGTCGATTTCCCAACGTTCCCGGTGGTGAGCACATGTCAGTGGGGGGGTGGGGGGTGGGGTGGGGATGTAGCTGGAATGTGACATGCACGCTATGAAATTTCACAAATAACCCGATTCTATAACCCACTGATGCGACGCGAGTTTTAACCTGGCATGAGATGTGAAAGGCAACACAGCTTTTTGGCCTTTTCACCAAATCACCTTGCATGCTAAAACTGAGTGTGTGTGTGTGTGTGTGTGTGTGTGTGTGTTGGAGATCTGACGTGTGTGTTTGCTTGAAGAGTTCATTTCCAAAACACTACTTGTTACATTTTGAGGAAAATCCTTTTATTTTAAAGGACCAATTCCAGTGTTTTTGCATATTTTATTCTATTGAATCCAAACACTGCCTGGCAAGTTGGAAATCAAATTTGAAGACATGTTTTTTTTTTTCTTTGGAAAATGGTCAGTAATGATATAAAGTAGTTAATGATCCAAAACAGTGATATGTTCTTTTAAGATCAGTATGCAGTCTGTAGGATCCAGTTTATAAATTTGCTGCAATCATTTTAGCCATCATTTTGACATCAAAGATCTTCTTATCAAGTCATTTCTGTTCGTCACTGAGTCTTTAAAACAAGTGAATGTCTGTCAGTGCAGAAAAAAATAGTCCAACCTATTTCCAATGCAAATCAATTTGTTTCTAAAAGTGTTTTCTAAACTAAGTTTCCCTTGTTTTCATTTGTTCTTGTGCCGATTCTAGAAAATTCTTGAAACAAGCTGATTTCTGTTGGATGCTGGTTGAAATAATCTCGCTATATAATGGCCGATACTTTCTCCTCTCAGAACTCAAATATTAGAACACAAATTACTTGAAAGCTGGAGATTTTTGCAGTTTAATGTTTTATTTATTGCTATCAATCGTTTAGCGAGAGGAAAGGATTGTTTTAAATGAAACAATTTTTCAGTAATTTCAAATTAAATGTCTCCACACCACGACTTCCATACGTTTTCTTTAGACATACGTATCAAAACATAATTAGATTTCACACTGCAAAAAAGCCTTAATCAGTCATTTTGGACTCTTACTGAGCCCAAAAGTCTTATTTTCTTAAAACAAGTGGAACAATTGTCCACTGCAGAATAATTTTACAATGTTTCCAACATAAAACAAGTTTTAAGAGGTTTCTAGAAATGACTATTTGTGGTTTGAAACAATGAGACAGATTGCTTCACTTATTTTAACACATTAATAGACAAAAGTGAGCAGATGTGATGAAGATTTTGGCAGTGTTAATCATATTTTTCACCTTTACATAGTATTTTTTGCAGTTGTAGCATCAGGATACTATGTTTGAACATTAGTGGGACAGATGGTGTCTTTATATAATTGTTTTGGAAAGACTCTTCTAGCTGTGATTGGTGATGTTGGTGTGTTGTTCACCTGCGGGCTCGTTGCACTGCTGCAGATCACTAACGGATCACCCATCCATTACTGTACATGTGAATGTGTGTGCGTGTGTGTGTGGGGAGGCCACAGTCTGAGCCCCGCCTTCTTCCTGTCTCTCCACCAGTCTACAGTCCCACAGCCCACCTTCTCCATGCCAGTCACCGTGCCAGTATCCAATCAGAATGCGGCGGCAGCCCTCCAGTTCAGCAACAACCCCGGCGGCGCCCTGGTCACCACCACCTCCTTTGTCACCTCCACCCTCACAGACCCCCGCCTCCTGTCGCCACAGCAACCAGCTCTGCAGAGGAACACCGTGTCGCCAGGGTTACCACAGCGACCAGCCAGCGCAGGTAAGAGACGCAGCTGGACTGCTTTGGTTAAAATCAATAATTTGTGGCATTTTCAGATGAATAAATGTCCAGTTTCGATACTCTGAGCTGCTGATTGATCCAACCAGCATATTACAGCTTTATCTATTTGCTGTCTTAAATGCCAAGTGATTGAAAAATCCTCTGATGCTCAGCCACTGATGAGTTTTGCGTTTCTGAAAGCAGCAACGGCAGTTTGAAATAAACTGAGGAAGAAAAAAAAGACAAAAACTAAAAGAAACTTCTACAAAAGAAGACTGAAGGATGAAGGCTTCAGAGTGCCGCCCACACTGTTTGATTGACAGATGTGCTGTTGCAGTGCAGAAATGGCAAAATGGAGACAATTTTCAAAAAATGGAGAAACTCAGATTTATATTTAAATGTATTATTTAAAGGAAAAGTTCACATTTTCTACCCTGCTTTAAAACAATGCTCACATGCCTGTATGTACACTGAAAGCACTGACTCTGAGTTCAGTGATTCCCAACCAGGGATACTTCCTTGTTGCCTGGGGAACGTGGAAAGATTAAAAATAGAAATTACAATTCAAAACCACCCCCCAATATAATAACTTACAATAAGTGTTAGGTTCCAGGGTGTTTACCTGGTTTTGATAAATGTTTGAGTTAATGTTTTTGTTTTATTTTGAAGAGTCTAGTTTCATGTTTCCTGTGTGTTCTGGTCCTCTTGTCTGAGCCCTTGATTATGTTCACCTGTTTTCGATTACTCACCTGGTTCTGTTTCCCTCGTTAGTCTTCCCCTACTTATGCCCGTCTCTTGTCTGACACACAGTCTGTTGTCTCTGTTAGTTCGTGTCTGTTCTCGCGCCGAGAAAGTTTAGTGTTTTGGTTTAGTTCTTCAGGTTCTATGTTTTCTGTTCCTTGCTCATGGATCACCGGTTAGTGGACTTTTCCTGCTCCGTCTGCAAGAAACCTTTTTGTTCACTGTTCTGCAGACCATTCCAGATGTGTGTTTTGGACTCTCCTGTTTCATGCTCTTGTCTATCTGCTTCAACCCAAAGTAAGATCAATAAACCTGTTACCATTCCCACTCTTACCTCTGAGTATGTCTGCGTTTGGGGTTCACTTCCTACCATCAAGAAAGCCCGCATCCTAACAATAAGTTTACTGTTGGTGCTTTCTGGGCGCTTTTTAGTGATGTAATTTTAAGGATTTAAACAGATTTTTAACTTTTAGAATACAAGATTAAAATGTGTTGTAGTTTCATGTGGCACGGACCTGGGTACAATCCTGTCCCCCTCCTCTTAATGGGGCAGTCACATCCCCATATCCTACACATGAATGATGTCTGTCGCGCACTCAGTTAGCAATTTCATCAAATATCACTCAGTCCGAGTAAACACATTTAGAAAAAGGACTTTAAAGTAACTACATGACCCACTGCGAACTGTGCTGTAAATGTGGGTCATATTGCGTTGAATGCTAATTAGCAGCATCTGTCAACCCTCTATATTATGTGTATGTGACTCATATCCCGGATTAAACTTGTGACTGCTGTTCCTCTCTGTCACGACAGTCGTCCTGTGTTTGGCCTACTTCAGCAGCTCCCTTTGACATATTAAACAGTTGTCTTTTTTTTTTTTTTTTTTCCCCTCAACAACGCACAAACAGCTGTGAGGCCGATCTTTTTGGCATCTTGCAAACGTGTTAAAGTGCTGATTGCCAAACGTCTCTTATAGCTGAAATGATTTGAGCCACCTTTTATAGACATGGTTGTCATGGTGAGGTAGTTACTGTACTTAAAGACCTTTTTCCAAAGTGTAATGGGTTCCATTTTTCTACCCTCTGTATGTAGAAGCACAGTTTATGTAACAGTGTTTTATAGTCGACGAGCAGCAAAATGTGTTTGTGTATTGATGTCCAGCCTCCGTGCTCGGTTACCTGTCAGTGTGAGTGACTCCTGTTTGCTCAAATAAATGCACACCGCCTTGTAATGACAGAAATCCATCATTTCCTTGACTGAGGCTGGTACGCTCCTGTATGCACCCGCTGCCTCTATGTGGCAAACCAATCCTTCACCCTCTGACTAAAAGGATTTGTGCCCCATTTTTGCGTCTCAGACAAGGTTACTTATCAAGCTTTGTTCCGACCAGCGTAATCTCATTGTAAGTCAGAATTAGGTGATGTAACGCGCAACGAATGCATTACAGCATCTTTCATAACATGCCGTTCTCCGAGGCAAGAGGGTTTCACATAGCAGTAATGGACGCCTCCTCCCTCCTCCCTCCTCTTCCTCATAAACTTGGCCATGCAAATACTCTGCTCTACCCTGCTATGCATCCCACATTACCAGAGATGTACTGGGTTCATCGTGTTTGCTTATTGGTGTTTTTCCATGTGTCCGTCCAGCCAGATATTTTTCAGTCTCATCCCGATGACCTTGGAGGGCGTTTCAGCCAAAAACTGAAGCTGTACCAACAACAGGGAAAATAAGGAAATGCTGTCTGCCATTTAGAAGAAAAATGTTTGCTAGAATTAAGATAAAAGTATAAAGACATATAATACTGTAAAAAGATGTTTGCTGTTTAGGGACAGAGCGCATTAATTTACATTGACATTTTAAAGCCGTTTTTTAAGTATTTTGTCGTATTTTTTGTTTGGGGCCAGCAATGACCTGGACGATGCTAAAATGCTCCGTAGAGCCTGAGGGGAGCTGCTGAGTCTGTGCTAATTCTCTGCGGGTTCGTCACTACATTCGACTCCTTTTACGCTTTACATTTAATCATTTAATCCACTGTTAAAATAAAAATATTGTTTAGTGCAGCTTTAAAAAACGTCAGCAGGTTTAGCTCATCAGCTAATTTGCATCCATATTGGCTATGGCTGGCCATCAAACCTCAATACTTTTCAAATATTGACAGATTTTAAATCGTAATGTGGAAAACAACATGGACGCTACAAAGAAGATATGATGCTGAAACAGTTTGAAGCTTTATGTTACAAAGTGATTTTGTCCCAGACTTGTTGCTCCACCACTACGTTCCCTAAAACCACTACAATATTGCATTACCTGACTTGTTATCAGGGTTGGTGCTAATGAATAACTTTTTGAACTAATCTAGGTCACTGTGTGGACAGTATTACAACCTAATACCATATTACAAATTACATGTGAGCAAAAATTGATATGCAATCCATGAAATAATGAAAAGTTTCTTACAAACAACCAAATGTTTACTTTTGTCCGCCATGTTTCTGTGAATGTGACGGCAACTTTTGGGAAGTTGTTGTTCCGACTTGAGAGGGCGTTCATGTGAATTTTCCCAGTGTGGAACTCATTTTTCCCATTATTTCGACACCATGTGAATGCAACATTAGTTCTCCCAGCTGAAGCCTTGTTGCTGCCACCAAAGAAACTGTGAAACCGTTGGCTAGAAATGGTCTATTACGTGACGTTTAGTGTCTCTGGCTGAAGTAAGGTTTCAAAATAAAAGTATTGTTTTAGTATCTGTGCCAAAACTCTACATTTTTCAAACGATACCAAGTGTCCTAGTTCTAAAACAGCAAAAACCACACCATACATTATAAAGCCATGATAAGAGAATAAGAGAAAAGATGGAAGTCTTTGACATTACTTTATCTTGATGATAGTAAGTTTTTAATACACACAGTTAGTTGACTGGCAGTTATTTTGACTGTTACTTCAATTAACAATTGAATCAGTTTTTTTCACAATTTAAAATTAGTCTGATTAAAATTAAATAAATAAAATCTCCAAATATGACGTAAGTACCATAGAGAACTGGTGAAACGGGCACTTGGAAATTAACTGGTAATGCAGAATTGAAACCAATTATGGTCCTTCATAGAGTGAAGTGAGTGTCGATAGCAGAAGCACTTTTTTAACGACATACTTGATTTAATGATATTTTTTTTCAAAATGGGGTATGCAGCATTTTAGATTTTTGCTGTGCAGATTAACAGTTTGATATGAAATAATCTCTATGCTGTCAATTTTTATTTTATTTAACCGTCGTGGTGCGTTTTTCTGTCCTAGGTGCTCTGTTAGGAGGAGATCTGGGGAATTCAAACGGAGCGTGCCCGAGTCCAGTCCGTAAGTAGTAGTCTTGTTTTTCCTTGCTCTATGTTTTTGTGTTAGAAATATTGAGAATACATACACACACACACACACACACACACACACACACACACACACGGCCCCTGCCTGCTTTCTGTATTTTAGCTGGACTTTATAAAAGGGAAATGATTTCTGAGTCTGACTCACAGATGGAGCAATGCAGAATATTTCATGTGTAGCAACAGGCAGGTCACATGTCCACAACTCACACACTGACTCAAACACAGTCTCACACACACACACACACACACACACACACACACACACACACACACACACAAGCGCCAAAACACCTGTTGACTGGCGACAGCTGAAGGCCACAGCACAAGCTGCTTGTAAACAGTCCAAAGAACAGAGTGGGTTTCAGGTTGGAGAGAGGGTTTGAAAAGAGGAACAGAAACTGACAGAAAATTACATAAAACCTCTTGTGAAGCTCCACAGCTGGTTTGGCGTTGGTGTTGTTTGTGTTGAATATCTTAAAATGTTGACAATATTGCTGACCTGGTCTGGTGTGCCAGCTGCCACAGATAACCTGAACGTGAACTCAACGTTTCGTTCCTGCCGATCCATGAAATCCAGTTCAAAACATGCTTGACTGATTGAAGCGCTCGTCATCGACTTTCTTTTTCGACTCGAATTTGAATGTCAAGATGACCAGAATTTTAATGACTCCAACGTGACTGCTGAAGAACAAACATACAACAAAAACACATTTTTCCACTTACTCCTATTTATTTGTAGCCGTGCAGACAGTTTGTTTAATGTGCTGAGATTTTGAGATATCTGACTCTAATTTCATTTGTCCTGCTCTGTGTGTCGACATTTAAAGACCTCAAAAGCAACCAGTCTTTCCAGAGACAAATGTTTGTGGGTGCTACTACTTTTGTGGTAGAAAATATTAATTTTTGTCATATGAGTGAACCATCTCTGTTTAAGATGAGGTGAACTGGAGTAAAATGTGGAACTTGACAGCAGATTTCAGCAGTCAAACAGCTGAAAATGAGACAACTGGTAGCTGATTTCTGTTTGGGAAGGGGGTTATTTAGTTTTATTTTGCCCTAACCAATCAGTGAGTGACGTTTCAGTCCCGCTGATGTTATCGTCAGTCGACACGAGTACTGCAGTAGTGGTTGCAAGGAGAAGTTAACTTAAAGCCCTTAAAGTATTTCTCTATAACGTTAGATAGTCATGGCTAAAGAAGAAGAAATCAAAGCAAAAAAACCCAGACATGTTTAGGTATTATTTATGAAGAGTCTCAAAAACTCAGCTAATCAGTTTCACCAAGAAATCAAACAACCCACCAGCTGTCATCAGGTTCTGTTGTTGCTAAATCCTGATTGGTGCACGGAGGTTTGTGACATCACCTTCCTCTAACGGAGCCTCGCCCACTTCAAAAGAGCGCAGAGAAGAACAAAACTACAGAAAGTTGTGTTTTTGTAAGACCCCATCACTCCTATTAGCTAGCTATCGATGACGTCACCATTGTCACCTTAATCCCGCCTGCAAAGCTATGATTGGTCGATCTGTTTCACCAGGAGAAACAGCCGTCACTAAGCAAAACACCAGACCTATTAGAATCATTGAACAAATCAGGGATATGGGTGGTGATCATAGACTGTATATAAAGATGGATGACCTTACAGCTCCCCAAAAGTGAAGCCAAAACATCTCAGTCACCCCCTGGTGGCTGGCTACTGTATAGGTCATAAACCCCGCCCCCTCCACGTTAGCGGATGTGACCTGGGCCAAACTGAAAAATCAAAGTACACATGATTTCATTTTAGGTCGTTCTTATCACGCTGATGTTTCAAGTGTGACGGGGGTGTGATGTCATGCTGTGATTGGTTCGAGCGGGTGTCTGGGCGGGACCTCGATACTGCGGCTCACTACTGCACAGACTCTGGCTCCAAAGGACGTCACCAGCACAAGATAGCGTATCCGGGATATGATGGCTTTATTTTTGTACTGTGGGGGAGGAAGTGAAGACGCGTCGTCCATCTTTATATACAGTCTGTGGTGGTGATTCAGACGTCTGGAACCAGGCAAGCTAATAAAAAATAACCTTTTATCAAGTGAAAGTAGTGCCAACAGCCAAATATCAGAGTCAGTAATGTCGGAGTTTTACTGTAACGATGGTACCAAAGTAAAAACCCTGGGATCCTGACAGCCGTCCTCAGCTTTACTCTTTCCCGTCTTCACCCACTGCTCCTCCCCCCTCATCTCTCCATCTACACCCCCGCCATCCCTCCCCCTTTCATCCTGTCTCTCTCAGCTGTTCCCCCTCGTCTTCTCTCTGGAATTATCTACCTCCCTACCCCCACCCCCGTCATCCAACTGTCCCTTGTCTTGGCACCAGACTCTCCTCAGAGGTGACTTTGACACTGGCCAGAGCTTTCCCCTTAAATCCCATTAGCCAGGACAGATACTGCCAGCCAGCCTGTAGTAATAGATATGGTGGGAAGGTGGGTTTTTTTCTTCTCTTTCTATATTCACTTGATAAACGTATTGCCTCAGGGTAAGGTGGGCCAAAAGAAATCAATACATTTATATTAACTTCCCTGCACTGTATCAGAGGGATATGCCAAAGGCAAGTTTCAATATTGATATTAGTGTTTCAAGGCTTTTAATGAAAGAGTATATTCTAGCTTTGTGTGGTAATTATTTGGCAAAAAGAGGAAGTGCAGATCACTGTAATATCACAAAGATCAAATCACTACTTTTGGTACGTGATATCATATTACAATCACGGTATAACGTATAAATAGAAAAGTATATATAAAGAAGTCTAGTGAATTTTTTCGGGAGTTTCTTGGTAGTTTTCCAGCTGGTCAGTGATTGGAAAAATGCACTATGGCTGAAACTGTTAAAATCAAACTTTAATGATGTTTTGGCAAGTGTATGGTTGTATTCTTAATTCCTTCTATTGATTTTGCTTGAAATGAATGAGTCAGTGTTTCACAAACTCTCATATTAAAAGTCCTAACCTTATTAAAGTGTTACGAGTGAATTGGCACGTTCTGATGAACAAATATCATCTGAGATATTTATTCTTGTAGATTTAAAAAAATATTTTTTTTTTAACTGTGAAGTTTTGAAAAACTCATTTGTTTTGCACTCCAAATAATCCCACCTCTTGGTCATGAAAATCACATATTTAGAGAATCAAAAAATGGCAAAAATATGACTGGATTTCAGCAGCGACGATGTTTAGCAGTGAGCATCTTCCCCTTGTTAGGATCGCCTCGGTAGCCGAACGTTTACAGCGCATGCCGCGTAATCGCAACGCCGCCGGTTTGATTCCAGCCTGCGACCTTTGTTGCATGTCATGCCCCTCCCTCTCTCTCTCTCTCTATCGCTCTCTCTCTCCTCCATTTCCTGTCTGCCTCTTCACTCTACACTGTCTAATAAAGGTGAAAAAATGCCCAAATATATCTTTAAAAAAATAAAATGTATATATTTGCTAGTAAACTTGCACAAATCAGGCAAAGCTAACTGTTTATTCATGGTGTATTGGGGATGTCTTGTGACTTGTTCCATCTAAATATAGAAAACTTGATTAACTTTAAATGGGAATTTTGCAATTAGGACAAAGCTATAAAATAATATATAAAGCTCCCCCTTGTGGATAAAGAATGTTTGGCTGCATTGTGACGTATCCGATCCAAATATTCAACATTTTCCTTTTCACCAGATTTACTTTACTCTGTTAAACAGGAGTTTTTCTTGATTGTTTTATAATGGAGGTCTGCTGTGGTTGGCTGTTACTGTCAGGATCACATGACAAAGTCACGACTCCTTCGTGTGTCGAAACATGAAACCTCTTCATCCCAAAACGCAGCTCGGGTGACCTGATCCTTCCTCCTCTCTCTCCTTTATCTCTTATCTCTCTCTCTCTACCGCTTCCTTTCTCATTTTATCCCAATTCTTTCACTTCTCCCCTCTCTCTCCTTTTTTCGTTTTCTTCCCCTCCTACCGATGTCTCTCCTCTTTCTCTTCTTCTTTCCCATTTTCTTTTTCCTCTCTCACTTTATTTCTGCTCTCACCAGTTTCTCTAATCCCCTCTCTTTCTTACTTCTTTCTGTCCATATTTCTTCCTCTCCTCTTTCCCACTCCTCTAGCTGTCTCCTTTCATCCCTTCCTCTCTTCTCCTTCCCCTCTCTCCCCTCCTTCTTTGCCGTCTTCTCCTCTCCACTTCCCATCTTTCTCAGCCCTTGTCTTGTTTCTTCTCCTTTTCTCAGCTGCCCTCCCCTCATCTCTCCTCCCTTCTTCCCCTCTCTTTTCTCCCTGTCCTCCTCCTCTCTCGGATCTGTCGTTCTCAGCTGTTGTCCAGGGACTCGGGGCTCCGGGAATGTCACCATTGACGTCACCCAGCATTCCACACATTCCCACGCCCGGCCTCGGTGTAATGGGAGACTACACACACACACACACACACACACACACACACACACACACACACACACACAGTATTAAGATGCAGCCATTTCACTGTTTGACGAGACACCAAATACAGAGTCCATGGCTCAATAAACATATAATATTTTTAACAAAGTTAGATTTAAAACAAGCTGACTTTAACACTTTGAACCCAGCGCCTACACTGGTGTTTTTGCTTATTGCGATGTCATTTTTTGGAGCATCTTAAAGTGCTTCATATCCCTAAAATCTGTACAACCGAAGCTAAAAGGCTTGTAATTGTCAATAAATGACAATGATTATGATATTATGAATTAATGAAACGGTGTCACCACGTTTTGCTTCGCACGTAACGCAACGTAATGACGTCATCATCCCGCGTACAATGTGATGACAGGAAAGACGGAAGCCTTAGCTTTCAGCTGCAAGAAGAATGAAACAGGATTTTGCAAACAGCAACCCACGGGAGGTCAGTTACACAGGGTTCATTCTCTTAAGGCATAAAATAAAGTTTCACCATTCTTTTAGTAGTTTAGTTCAACACTTTTTCTTATAGGTTTTAGTGTAAAAAAACAAACACTACAATCTCTTGAAAAAGAAAATATCTGCTTCATTTTTTTCATTTGAGACTGAATTGAAAAAAGTGAAGCCGACATTTTATTTTTTCTACATAAAATAAAGCGAAGTTGATTAAGTTATTTGACAGTTTTGGAGAAGGACATTTTTTTAAAGGGTCAGATTTTTGGGATAGGACACTTTTTTTTATGCTGCATGTTGTCACATTTTCGTGTCACAATATATTTTGCCACAATTTATCGTTGCTGCCCTGAATCTGTACACTTACTTCCAAACAAGAATGCATCCGTGGTCCAGGAAAAATGACTTTAGGCAACATAGAAACACCCAAAAATGCATGAAAACTCTGCATCTATACATTCCAGTAAAACCATTACTAGTACACACACACACACACTCTCTCACACACACACAAATATGCCAGTACTCCAGACTGTTTCTGTATGGGGATTTGGTGTTGGCTTGAGGGCACCTGCAAGATGTGCTTTTCAGTCGCGCACACACACACACACACACACACACACACACAGAGCGTGTGTGTAACTGCCATAACTCAGGGTCACCACAAAGCCCGCCACCCTCTTCCTTTACCCACAAACATGAACACAACGCGACCAGCAACAGATTCCCATCAGTCAGTGACGCACACGTGTGCTCAGTGCACGTTACGCAACACGCACACACACAGAGTCGCAGGATTTCCCAGAAACACCTGATGCAGGGAGGGTCCACTGTGTGTCACCAGGACACAGGTCATCTAATTGGTCAGACGCCTGCTGGGAAATTAATTCTTCTCCTCTCTCCCTTCTTTTTTCCTTCCCTACCACCTTCACTTTCTCCCTACGTACCCTCTCATTCCTTGCTTCCTTCCTTCCTTCCTTTCCTCCTCTCAATCCCTACCTCTTGTGTCATTCTCTACCTCCTTGCTTCCTCCCTAGCCTTCTTCCTTCTTCTCTTTATTTCCCTACCTTCCTCTCCTTTCCTATGTCCCTCCTATCTTTCTTTACCGCTTCCCGCTCTCTGCCTCTGCTTCCCCAAGTTCCTTAGTCATTCCCATCTTTCTTTCCTTCCTTCCTTCCTTCCCTTTTCATCTTCTCTTGTCTCTTATCTCTTTACTTCCCTACCTCCTCCTCTTGTTCTCTACCTCCTTTCTTCCACTGTTTCCTCCATCTCTACCTCATTCTGTACTCTCTTGTCCTTCTCACCCTCCCTACATCCTTTTTTTCTTCTATCTTCTTCCTTCCTTCCTCTTTCCTTACCTAGATCCTTCTTTCACTCTTTCCCTACCTCCCGTCTTCCTTCTCAACCTCTCCCCTCCTCTTCTGTCCTTCCTTACCTCCTTCCCCTTTTCCCTAACACCACATTCGTTCTCTGCCTCGTTTTCTTCCCACAACCTTTTTCTACACCCTCTCCCAGTTTCGATGTCTTTTCTTCCCTAGGTCCTTACCTCCTCTCCTTCTCCTTCCCTACCTTCCCTTTGCAATATTACCTAAATCTTCTCTCCCTCCCTACCTCTTCTTTCATTGCCCTACCTCCTCTCTTGTTCTCTACCTCCTTTCTTCCTTTCCTTCTTGCCTCCCCCCTAATTTTCTTACCTCATCCTTCCCTCCTTGCCCACCTCCTCTCTTGTTCCCTAAATACTTCTTTATTTTCTACCTCCTCTCTCCTTCCCATTTTCTGAAAACTCTGTCTGCTGCTGTTTTAGTCTTTTGCTAATTAATTGTATTTCCATTTGACTAATAGATTATGGATCATTTGTTTGGTCTATTTTCCTTTCCTCAGCACAGCTCCTCAACCTCCTCTCTGTGCTCTTTTCTTTCTTTATCTATATCTTCCCTCTTTTTCCCTCCATCACTACACCCTCAAACTCCCCCCCCCCCCAATTGAGCTGTTAGAGAGGTAGTTATCCTCATTTGTTATTGTTGTGTGTGTGTGAGACTGAGATGAAGCAGAGTCAGATGCCGCTGTCGTCTGGAGGCGACGACATGGCGAACTGCTATCTGCTATCACACACACACCCTGACTCTGCCCGTCCAAGGGGAATAAAGTCTCTTTGTGTGTGAGGGCTGGGAAAGTCCCTGCTGTCCCCCTTTCATACACACTGTGACTGACTGCGACTGTTTTAGTCTTGAGTTTTTCTTTTGACCTCAGCAGCACGAACAGGCTGCTGTCTGCTGGAGTCTTGTTGTCATGACACCCAGACACCCCCCTCCACCCCCACCACTTTTTTTTATTTTTTAAACAGCTTAATTGAACAAGCAATAAGAAATACATGAAAATATACTTGTCCAGAAAACAAAACTTATAATACAGAAGTACATGATTGAGTTTTAAAGCATAAAAGATCTAAATATGAAAAAGCAGGGGTGGATGTCAAAGTATGCACACACACACACACACACACACACACACACACACACACACACACACACACACACACACACACACACACAGAGGTATTGTTGTTTCTTACATAGTAACTGTTGCATTGCAATGTAGTTTGGAATGTGACCAGTTGTACAGAGTCAAAGGAGGGAGCGTTCAACAGACGTTATGTTCTGTAATGTTGCCTGTCATGTTGCTGGAATTCACCCGTGAGAAAGAAACACAAAAGCAAAAGTACTGTACACTGCAAAAAAAAAAAAAGTTATTTCTTTCTATTATTAAAGGGTAAGTCTGGTGATATTCTATATTTTTGTTATTGTCAAGAAATCCCATGAAAACACCAAAAACAGAAGTATTGTTGGCCTGATATATCTTCTTCCTCTGAGCCATAGAGCTCCATTGTTGTCCAAAAACTATTAAAACTATTGCACTGTCCTGCTGCCCCAAATACTCACTAGAGCACCAAATGTGGATTCATCCGCCGCTGAAAATAGTCCCCAACAAATGCACTATTTGCTCCTGTTTGACTAACGTTTGCTAAAAACTACAATGAGCAGCTGTTTTATGAAATTACTGAGCCCTTTTTTAAAATATATAAAAGTGACCTGTTTATAATGACGTACATCGTCAGACACAGAGTAGGGAAGTCAGAAAGTATCCTTTAAATCCTAAAAGTCTTATTGTCTTATAGGAAGTTTAAAAAACATCTACCATTGCAGTGAGTGATAATTTCTACCTGTTTCAATACAAATCAAACTGTTTCAAGAAACAAGTGTCATTTTCTGTCTTGTTTCAAGATACTGACACTCCTTTCTCGTAAATTCTTGAAAGTAATTTATTTGGATTGGAAACGTGTTTTTAAAACACGATGCAAAGGGAGAAGAAGGCCAAAAACATCTTGAGGTTCTGCACACTTAGGTTCAGTGCAGGTATTTCATCAAAAAAGGCATCTTTCAGCCTTTGAGGTCTCGTCAGGGAAGACATTTGACAAAAGTGAATGTCAGAGCTGATAATAACACGCAGTTATGCAGGTACACATGGGAAATGCACCAGAACATCTTTCACTTGTTGTTTTAGGGCTCAATAATAGTCTAAACTGACTTAATAAGAAGGATATTTTTTTGCAGTGTAAGATGGAAAGAGTCCAGAGACAATTGTGTGTTTTTCACTGAGACGACAGAAACAAAAGATGAGCGACGTCGAGAGAGAGAGAGAGGAAATGAAATAGTTCTGGAGAGAGAGTGACAACGGTTTTGATGTAGAGGAGCAGCAGAGAAATCAGACCGCCGCCGCCGCCAAAAAAAACACTGTTTGACCTGCAGAAACGATGAGGAGCATGTGGTGCGACAGAGCGATCCAACTCGCTAATGAGAACACACACAGGCAGACATCAACACACACACACGCACAGAGCTGAATATACACACCCAGACAGACAAGCACAGAGAGAGTTCACAGGTAGAGACAGATACTAAAAACATCAAAACAGACAAACACACGACCTCCTCTCTCCCTCCCCCTTCACTAAATCTCTCTCTATGTGTCTCTCCAGCTAACGGCTACATCAGTGCCAGGGCCTCCCCGGGCCTCCTCTCCGTGTCCAACGGTAACAGCCTGGGGAAAGTAGTCCTGGCTAAGTCTCCGCCTCCGCCCAGCCCTCAGATGGTCAGCAGCCGCAAGCCGGACCTGAGGGTCATCACCTCGCAGGGCGGCAAGAGCCTCATGCAGCTGGTGAGGAGAACACAACTACGGCAGCCACACGGGGACAAACGATGGGTCCAAACTCACAGGGGGCGGGACAAAGAAATGTAGCCAGAGCTGAATGTGAACAGTACTGTCATTTAAAATTGGTCAAGGTTAGGTGGTTTCTGGCAAACAACTTAAGTAGCTTCGTATAAAGTGTGGTTAACAATGCAGCAGTAGAAGGATAATCATGGTTAAAAAATGACTAATTATTTGTGGGAGCAGGGTTAGTCAGAAATCTTTCTTTTTTCCTTCAACTTGTAGTTGTGAATGTGACATTGTCTGTCAATACAATGGGCCTCATGCAAGAACCACTCATGAAGAGATCTTTAAGTGGCCTGTTTGAGTAACTTCAGAGTAAGCTTATAGAAATAAAACCCACTCAGTTCATTTTCACGTATCAGCGCCCATGTTCATCAAATAAAAAAACTCTTAATTTATAAATACTGAGCATAATGAGCAATACTTAGTTGGACGACTGACGCTACAATTATAAAGTTTCTGCTCCGTACAGCAGCAGAGTCTCAGGAGTCAGATTTCACTTATCACGTGATGAGAATAAGGAGAGTTGACTGACTGCCGAAGGATTTAACGTTAAAGATAAAAAGTCTTCGCTCTACATCAAAGAATATCTCTTCTTGTAAAATGTCCGGTGTTTTTCCTGACCTGTACGAGTCATGTACAGATAGTCTGCCTCTCTCTACGTGTAAAGACTCTTGTTTGACGTAAGAATTTGAATGCCTTAATCTAAAGGAATATGGGGTTTAAATATGTTATCAAAATCAGCTATATTTTGGCGTGACAATTTAAACAATTCAATACTTTTATAGTGGGATCATTTTCAGCCTCAGGGTCTTTATGCAGGCATCCTCTGTTGCACCCGACAGTGTAACACCATGGGATGTATTTCCGTAACGCTCTCGTCCCCTTGACCGCCTCCCATTTTAGTCTTGGACTGCTTTGCTTTAGCAAAGGTGTCTAACTTCATGGCAGGCTGTTCCATCTTTATTTCTGCCACAGTACGGCTTTGTGACGACATAGAATTGGGACTTAAAGCTCAGAAGTGTAAACGTTGTTTTTCATTGAACTTGCCCACAAAAGGAGTCGCCTTATATGGCAGTTTCAGGCCACTGATTATGCTAATGATGAACTCTCACGAAGGCACACCTGCTAATGAACAGCTAGCATTCATCAAGTGGAAACGAGCAAGTTACAAGACAAGTTTGTGCAGGTAGAGTTTGGTGAAGCTGAAGGTTCAGGAGAAGAATCTGAAAATGTTCTTGCAGGAGGCCCGTTATGTAAAAGCTTCTGGATTTCAATAGATGACATGTCATACTGCACTATGGCTTCCATTGCCAGAAACTGCATTCATTTATATCATGTCAAATTTACTTTTACTATTCCTGGTTTTGGTGTTCTCCAACGTAAAGATCATTAGAAGGAAGAATACAATCAGCTTAAGTTTAAGAATGAAAGCTAAGCCAGTTTCTCTTAATCTCTGTCTAGATTTTCTTTTCTGCAACATGAGTTAATTTAGATTTCAGCAGCCTTTAAACAAAAGGAAGTCAGGTTCTCCATCGACAAGGTTAACTTGGCACGTATCCACAGACAAATCCTGGGCAGACTTCTCGGGCATGTTTGTAAAAAACATTCCACATCTAGATGTTGTAAAGATGTGAATATTCCTCCTTTCTGTTGTGCAATTCAACATCTGGATCCAATCGTTCTCCTTCAGTCAGCCATCGATCAGTCTGGCTGCATTTTGACTTTATAGTTGAGGAGCTGAACTTTACAGTCGACTGCTTAAAAACTAGAGGCCGTGCTTTCAGAATCACCATAGGTTTCACTTTAAACATACGGTTAACCACACCTCTTGACTGGACTTTAGATTCAGTTATTTTTAATGTATGTTCACATCTTACTGCAGTTAGTTGTTTTAGAAACATAACCGTTCTCTGTTTTTTTACCCCCCCTCCTCCACCCGCTGTGCAGACAGAGGAAGAGCTGGAGTTGGTGAGTGAGGTGAATAGACTTCTAGACTTTTTGCCTCATGGTTGTGGTGTCGAACTCTGTGTGATCTCACTGAGCATGAGTGTGACACCTTCAGCAAAACGCATCCCATCAGGGTCGATGGGATCAGCGGCACCGGCGTTATATGACGAGAGTAGAAGAAGAGCAGCTAGAGCGTCAGAGCACCTGGTGAACTCAGAGCGACGGACACACAGCGGACAAATCACCTGGTTGCACTGGTTCCTGGAAGATCTGGACTTGGCATTCAGGGTTCACCACAAGCTGGGCTCTGTTAGGTTTCCCTCACGGAGGATGTTTTGGAGTCCCACCTGAGACGTAGACTTCAGACTTGACTTGGACTTAACTGCTGTGAGATTGGACTTGCTTGACACTCGACACCCAAAAGACTTGAGTTTCTACCTGGTAAAATCCCCGAACATTCACCTCGCTTATTGAATTATTAGGCCTTTGCATTCAAACGACTAAATTATGCAGAAAAGCCCTTTTAACACAGTTTTAAAAGGAACATTTTTCATTATTTTAAGCGTCACTCAGGGCAGAGAGACTTCTCTGCTTTTGAAGACTTAAAGGAATAGTTTGACATGTTGGGAAATACATGTATTTGCTTTCTTGCCGAGAGTTGGATGAGAAGATCGATACCACTCTTATGTCTGTACGCTAAATATGAAGCTACAGCCAGCAGCAGCAGCTGGCTAACTTAGCTTAGCATAAAGACTGGAAACAATGGAGAACAGCTAGCCTGGCTCTGTCTCAAGGAAAAAAAATCCGCCTAAAATCACCTCTAAAGCTCACTAATTAACAGTGTGTCTCGTTTGTTTAATTTGTACAAAAAACGAAAGGTAAAAACGACAATTAGCCTTTTTTACGGGGGTTATGTGGCAAACTTTTTCTTGGCAGAGACTAGCTTCATACTTCATCTTCACATCTAACTCTTGGCAAGAAAGCAAATTTCTCAAAATGTCGTTTTTGTAAAGACTTGACTTTGACTCTTTTAATTACTTAAAAAACAGCTCTTAGTACCATAAAGGCATTCTATACCTGAGTGGCTTTAGTGGGAATCAGCCCTCAGCCTGTAACTCCTCCCACTGCGCGCCTGACAAGCTTAACGAATTGATTCGATTGGTCTAAATGGCATGTAAATACACTTGAAATGCAAAATTAAATAACAATTGTCGTTCCTAGCTAATCTGCCATTCTTATGTAGACCTATAAAAGTGACTTATAAAACAATATGTATTTTTAAATCTAAATTCCAGTACTGTAATATTTGTATTGTACTGCAATAGTAGTGCTGACTTTGCTGGCAGACAAATTATGTTTCCTTTTTCTTAAGACACCATGCTTGCACCCTTTTAGATTGGAGCATACAGAATATTAAAAGTTTATTTATTTATTTTGACCACCCAATATGAGCAAAAAAGTTCAGCCCCAACATCCAGTTTCTGCTAAATAATAAAAAAACAAGCAAACTGCACATAAAAATGTAGCATTTTGTGACATTAAACATTTCAGAAATTAAATTTTTTAAAAGGCAAAGCAAAAAACTAAAGAAAATGTGCGTTTATATTGTGCCAAATTTGATGGTACAGTTAGTAGAGCTTAAAGTGACATTTGTGCCGTACAAACAGTCCACAGAGGGAATATTGAGGGAACCGGAGCGACCAGCTGACTCTCTGCTCTGTGTGAAAGTTGCTCAGCATGTGCATGTTTGGTTTCATCTGAGTGTCGATGTCCTGAGGATCAGAGTGAAGAAAGATCACAAAGTCTCCAACCTGGAACACAGACGGCCATGTTGGAGCCCGCCACGCTGACCTCTTCAGTCCACACACACACACACACACACACACACACACACACACACACACACACACACACACACACACACACACACACACGCACGCACGTATGCTGACATGTGTTCATGCATATTTCTCTGCATAAATATACACACACGCACGCCTCAGAACAAACACACACCTCACATTGTGTATTAATTCCTCGCATACCTCTGTGCAAACATTTGCACACATACTGTTTCAGTGCAAACACATTCTTACACACACACTCGTCCCTCCACTGTTATCCTTGTCGATGCATGCGCTCCTGTCAGCATGATTCTCCAGCACAGCGATGCCTCTCATAACACCTTCCACCGTGACGCTACGTAACGCAAGCGCCCTGGCCTGGCGACAGCCGTTGCCGTGCCAACGCCACCTTGAGATGCGAGACACTTCTCATCTTGCACGCAGATGTTAAAGTGTCACAGAGAAGTTAAACGCCTCGGAGAGAACCGAGGTGCTTGGATTTTCTCACAGGGGGCAGAAACGCAATGAATAAAACATCCTCCACTGTCCTGCACAGGCAACGTGAGGCTGTGTAGCTCTTTATTATGTCACACTTTAGTTATTAGGGCTCTGTTGGATTTGTTTAAGAACATTGTTCTTTATTTAGTGTGCCAATAAAACTTCGAATGTGGCAGGAAAACTGAGGGTTGAAAGTTAGAGTTGCTGCACTTTAGCTTTGTATGCAAAGGGTGCAATTAAATCACAGGATAATGTATTTGTTTTTTATTTCAACTAGAAGTAGAACAAGCTGTGTTTATAGTGAAATATTTCAGTAGTAACAGTGTAATTAAATTGTTCTCAGTCACATCACAAGGTCTCTGCATCCACTCTGCTGTACAGTGAGCAGAAAGCACATGCTAACCATTATCATTATTGCTGTTGAAAATGGATGAAGTCATTTGCCGTGAACTCCTACACTCAGCCCATATAAGGAGAAAAAGGCACGATTCGTTGTGGAACTGGACCAGGTCTTTCTCACGACACGGAGCACCCAAAGATCCAAGAAAGCAAGGGTTTGGTTGTAAATCTAAGATGGATGTTTAAGCATCTTTAAGCCAGAGTATTTACACAATTACAGACTTTTCAAATCCTGTTATGTGTAAACCAGAATTCCTTAACATTTTTGACACAAAAACCTTTTAGATATAATAGCAGCACTGCCAGACTCCCATTGGAAAAACTGCAAAAAAAGAGTTTTGGCATGAATTAACTACACTGTACACAGAGGAGATGCAGATAAGTGTACCGAGTGTGAGTTTTATACATCATTACATTAGATAAGTTTTTATCTATTCAATTCTTAAGAAATCAAACTACTCTTCATTTAGGTGGAGACCCACTGGCCCCCTGAAGGCCCCCAAAACCCCATTTTTAGAACCACTGTAGCAGTAATCCCCTCTTCCACTTCCAGTGTCTCAATGTTCCTCCATCCATCTCTCTGTCTTCCCAGAATGCTCAGCGGCTAGGTGGCTCCCAGGTGGCGCAGCCGCTCACCACACCGGTGGTCTCCGTGGCAACACCCAGTCTCCTAGCTCCCTTCTCCGGCATGCAGACGGCCTACAACACTGGTAAGACGGCGAAGGGCAGCGCTGCCTCCCTGAAGCAAGACGGGACATTTTAGCAGCTCAAAGTGAACTCTGTCTGTTCACATCAGGACAGGAACTACGTCCAAAAAGATTGACGAGATAAAACAACAAGCCAAGTCAAAGATATAGTCTGCAGTATGTCATGAAGCATCTTGAGTGTCATGTAGAAAAACTTGAAAACTTGGAAACACCTCGCAGTGTGAGACCACAAACCACTATGAATATTCACTTTGTTCATTGTGTGAGAGCTTCTGGAATGATTCCACTTCAAAGGTCCCCATTAATATGGATTAGCCCTGATTAATATTGATGCACCAGAAAGTTGTGATGTAAAACAATCCCCCCTCACCCCTCCTCTCCACTGCCTTTCTCTTTCTCCCCTCCCTCCCCTGAATCTCAGAGTACCAGCTGACGAGTGCAGATCTCACTGCGCTCCAGACGTTCACACCACCAGGGCTGGTGCCTGGCAACATGGCTGCCTGGCAACAGCAACCAGCAGTCTCCCAGCAACAACAACAGCAGCAGCAGCAGCAGCAGCAACAACATCAACAGTCACAGCAGCTGAGCTTGGCATCGCTCAGTAACTTGGTGTAAGCTCCCTTTTCTTCATTCAACAAACTAAAGCATAAATGAGATTCCTGACCTTTGACCTTTCCCCTGAAACTTCCGAGCAGTAGACTTTTTATAAGTGCCATGCATGTCAGCTGATTCAGTACACAGGACGTAAGCACCTCTCCCATACGGAGCAGTAGCATCACCCCAGCTGCGGTTGATTCATCTTTGTGGTGACCTAGATACTCCCACCCACCCCCCACCCCCACACCCCCCATCCCAGCTCAGCTCCGACTCCCACTGGAGTCCCACTCTGATTTAGCTCCTGGTAGCGAGGCTCGGCTGCTAGCTGTGTTATCCAGCACACAGGATCTGAGATTATAAAAGCTGGACTGACTCGCAACCTCAAAAAAAAAAGTTCTTACATCAGTACTCTGCTTGAATAACGGTCGGTTTTAGAACAAATTCACCCTACAGGCCTCAGGACAGAGTTCCACCTCTAGACTCGGTTCTTGGCTCTTCTAAAACACAATTTCAAGCAGACCTGCAAGACTTTCAAATTCTGGTTATCTGGATCCATGAAACGGCAAGTCAGCCTGTACAGCTTCTTAACCTTCAGCCAGTAACACACAGGAAACATCCCATGATTTGGGATGTGAACTTTGAGGTTGGGTGTCATTTAGCAGCATTTTTTAGCTTTAGTTTGTGACCACTGTTCCCTTTTCTGCTTTTTTATCAATGCAGCTTTTCTGTTTTAAAGATTGTTTCCCTTAAACAGGTTTTCAAACAGATTCTCTGCATTTTAAACGAGTTTTAAAGGAGTTCTTTTAGACGTCTTGTGTTGCTTTGAAATCTCCTTTATAGCAGATCAATTCTGATAATTGCTAATGACCCACTTTTATTAGAGTTTTTGTGATTAAGTTACTTCAGTCTTTGTCAATGAGGCGTTAACATTATTTTGTCGACTCTCTGTTAGCACATTACAGGTTAGGTGGGAGCTCCAAAAATGTTTTTTAGGTCTACACAGCTAACCTCGCCGGAGCCCCGTCAGGCACATTTGTGTCGTAGCAGTTTAGCCATTAGCGCTAAGTCTTTGTGTGACCAGTCTGGCTGTGCTAGGCTAACCTGTGGATGGGGGAGCGGCTTGTAACTTGCCTCTTGTTTTGTCCTCCCTTCCCCCTTTTCTCCACAGCATGTGGGGTGCAGAGAAACAGAATGCGGAGATGGTTAACTGCATCTCCAATTTTGCTGCTAACCTGAGGTGAATGACATGATGGCATCTAGTGCTACGCAGCTCTGCCATGCCTTTTATCTGTGAAGTTCTCATACTGCTCATGGGCTCAGTTAGGAGCCAAAACAACACAATAACCCAAAAGAAATGACAGAATAGATGCAGTTACATCACAGACATGATATCAAACGATCTTTTCTCTCCATTTGTTTGTTGAGTGTGATGCCTGTTGTTGCTTTGCTGTCTCTGTACTTCATTGCTCTTTCAGTTCCGTCAAGGCACTTTGTGTAAGAGTTTTCATGCCACCTAAAGCTTAGATCTGAAGCTCTTTGGAAGTGTCATGAACAAAGAGGAAGATGCTGCCGTGTGACAGCAGCAGCGCCTCGCTAGCTTCTCGAATTAAAGGAGTCTCTGGTTGCTGCTCTCAGTCCCAAACACTGTCCCGGCGACATGCTTACTGCATTAAAATTTTACTTTTCAGCCGTTCAGCTGTCACTGTCAGCTGACAGTCAGACAGGAGCTTCAGTTCCTCAGATACGTGTAAGCCTGAAATTCCTACAGTAGCGTGACTAAAAAGAATAATTCAGATGTAGCATAGCTGTCAAAGATTAGATGGATAACAGATACGTTACATGAAATGCAGTTTGGAATTTGATGATCAGTTAATAGCCTGTAACGCTCTTGGGTATACGCACTGAAATAAGCATTTAACATTATAAAGCCCTCTTAATGCTGATATCCTTTTGTTCAGAACAATATCAGCTACAAATGTATCTTGGCGTAAAGTTAATTTAAGAGGCTGCTCAGAATTTCTTATCACAAAAAAAGGAAATTAAAGATTACAGAAATGGGTTGATGTGTCTGTCAGGAGGGAGGCTGTTATTTGTTTCTCTGTCTGACAAGCTGAAAATTGTCCATGAAAATATGATAATAGGTTGTTTGTTATTGTATACAACAGCAGTGACTGCAGGGGGTTGAGCACAAAGAAGTATAGAGTTAACACTTAGCACCAGCTCACACACGGCACACTTAATATCGCCTTGTAAATGTTAACAAATGGCTGTCCAGATTGTATGAAATCCTTCAGCAAACAGATCTGTTAAACCACTCAGAGACTCTGAAAAGGCAGCCAGCATTTCTCTTCTCAGGGCAATAAACAGTTTTTTCACATCACCAGTATCCTTAGCTTAGATAGCAACTACTGAAGGGTGACAACTATTGCTTATTTTCATGACTGATTCATCTATTTATCTCTCCAAAGCCCATCACCGGTTCCCAGGGCCCAAGGTGAAGTCTTCACATTGCTTGTTTTGTCCAACCAGCAGTCCAAAACCCAACGATATTCAATTTACAACTATAAGGAACTGAGAAAAACAAATGTTAAAAATTTAAGAAGCTGGAACCTTTTGAATTTGTAGCCATGCTAGTGGCACAGCTGTATAGACGACAGCGTCGGTCTGTTGGCCTGTCCCCCTTTAGGATGAATCGAAACAATGTTGGTGTTCCCTTGACATTACCTTTAGCGCCATCTTCAGGTCAATGTTTTATTTTGTCCAATATTTTGGTTTATGACCAAATACCTGAAGAACTAATGACATTCCCATCAGCCTCAGCTGGACTTTGTGTTTAGTGCTAATTAGCAAATGTTTAAATTTAGCATTTAGCTAACACGATAAACTAAGATGGAAGCTTAGCATCAGCATGTTAACGTTGTCATTATGAGCATGTTAGCATGCTGACGTTAGCATTTAGCTAGTACAGCCTCACAGAGCTGCTAGCATGGCGGTAGACATCTTGTTTCTTGATAAACAATTTAAACAATTGCTTGATTGTTAAAAATGTTTAAGTAACTTACTGTCCATTGAATAATTTCTTGTTGTTTCAGCATTATATCGCAGACTAGAACATTTATTTACAATTTCCCTTCCTATAAGGGATGCTGTTGCAGTCTTAAAGGGAGGTGGGACACATGAATCCTACCTGATGAAGGTCTACTGACCAAAAAGCCATAATCAAACAACAGTGAGTACAAGTGTACAACAGTGTGCAGGTTGTAGGTTCTTTTTCATGCTGAAACAATGAGTCCGTTAATTGGTCGACAGAAAATGAATCTGCGACTATTTTGATTATAATGATAAATGAATCGGTCAAAAACAACTGTTGGACTGTTTGTTGGATATCTGAGGACCTCACTAATTGGCTCTGGGAACTTGTGATCAGCATTTTTGCTTTTTGCCGACATTCTATTGACCAAAAACTTAATCGAGGAAATAATCTGCAAATTAATCAACAATGAAAAAGATCATTAGTTGCGGTGTTAGTTGTAAGTACTAAACGCTTTCATTCAGAATGTCTGTTGTGCTTTAAAACAGCCAAGATATTCCTTAAAACATTGGGAACAATAGTCATGATTTCACTGAATAAGCAGTATTTTAATTCTATCCACTCTCAGGTTTGACACCAGAAAGAACACCAGGCAGGTTTTCTGTGTTGTGTGTGGGATCAGAATGACAGATTCGCTGTCACTGAAAACAAGCGAGCGCCACAGAAATGTGGGAAGCTTTCCCAGCACACCAAACTGTTCTCTCGGCAGAACGGAAAATCGTGCCGTCCTAGGACAGCTCGGGCAGACGTGGGCACTTCTGCAGCCCAGACTGCTCTGGTTTGTTTTGTGATTTCATCACAGCGCAGCCTCGCAGCGAGCAAACAAGCTCTTCCAATCAAACAGTGAGTGACGGTTTGGCTGTGAGCCTCGCCTCCGCTGTCGTCCACACTTTTCCTCGCCACAGGCTCCATGAGGAAATGACTTCCGTCGTCTTACCCTCTCCCATCCCCCCCCTTTTTAATTATTCCTCTTCCACTACTTCCGTTTTTCCGCTTATTTCCTGCTCTTTTGTCAGACTCTGTTTAATTCGGCATACACCTGTTGACCTCATCTTCCTCCTCACTCCTCAATCTAAATGTTAATGTCACGGCTGACCCCCAAACCGCCTCCCTGCAGGTCCTCGCTTTCAGCTGGTTTGCCTGTTTATAAAGAATTGCTCCATGGATGCCGTTTGTTGTTTGTTTCCTCGCTGAGTCAATGTGTTATCGGCAGACGGGGCCTCCATTTGGGACACTTTGGCAGGAAACAAACAGAGCAACTTTCAGGGACGTTGTCTGCTGGCGCATCAGTGTTGTTGTGTCCATTTGATCCATCCATGTACATAGCAACAAATCTATCATTATGGAGCTAGCGGAGTGGATAAAATGTTTTATTGGTGGCTGAAGTTTCTGCCTAGTGCTCTTCTCACTTTGTTCTTATTTTTAGCCCACAAAAAACACACACTTTGTCTTAATCAGTCTGTCTCTCCCCTCCCTCTCTCAGCTCTCAGCTGTGGTTTAAGAGGGGAAAAAACACTTGCAGACAGTGCACACATTGCTAAATTGCTTACAGGACACACTGTTTGCCGGCAGGGCACAATGCACACATGCTATCAGAGGCTGTTCAGTAAAACCTCCCCAGAGGGATCAGTGTTTTCCCTGACTGCAGATTAGAAACCACATTGTAAAAATGAGCAGCGGCCTCATTAGGCTTCCTGCTACCTGGAAGATGATACTTTCTTAGTTTTATTATTGTATTACTGTATTTCATTACAGTATAGGATGGTCACAGGTTACTTTGTTCCACGTTAAAAAGGCAAAATGTCAGACTTTGCATGCAGCTATCAAGAGCTGGGTAGCTGGGTGAAAATCTCTACTTACCAGTGCCCAGCTGATTTTTTTGGTGATTCGGATGCTCCCAACATGTGCGATTCTTTCAAACAAATAACTTTATTTATTGTAAATTCTCAGATAAAAGAAATGAAATTAAGGCTGAGAGGGAAAAAAAAACTAATTCAGCAGTGTCTGTCCAATGATGGATGTTAACGGTACATTCTGTATTCTGCAAATTTAGCATTATTTCATCCCAAATTCACCAGTCAAACAGGAGCAACGGCAAGTTAAACCCAGGGTTCGTAAGAAGTTGAGAAACTGCTTAATTTTAATTTATGTTTTCAGGGTTGGGAATATGCTTGAATATGAATATACTCCTTGAGAAATGCTTGATTTTCAACATAATCTGGTGTTTCATCATATGCACAACCAGAAATCTTTTAATATTTGAAATGAAACGATCCCGTCGTCATATTTTTTGTCTCCTGGCATTTATAGTAACAATTTAGATGTGATGATAAAGGCTTCGAGAGTCTGGAAATTTTTGGTTTAGGTACCTTGAAAGTGCTTAAAAAGTGCTTGAATTGTACTCTTAAAAAGCTGTATGAATGCTGTAAGCCAGCAAAAAGGGGAACAGAAGTTCCTTATAGCCTGTCTGAAATACACAATTTGAGAATTTACGGTATACTTCTGTAATGACAGTCTGCACTGAGGATTGGAAAAGCCAGTGATTTCAAGTTTATTGGAGCTGACTGTAAAAATGCATTGCATGTGGATGACTCTCAAATTTGCGTCAGCACAGGCTTTAACACTTCCTGCCTCTAACAGCAGCTCAGTGTGACTGAAGCAGCTGTTTAAGCTTTTTGTTTTTTTTGTAACCATGTCTGGACTGACCATGACTGGCCTCCGTCCCACTGTTTCCCTGCTGTTTTAGCTTTTTTAAACCTGCTTGTCTCTTTTTCCACCTCCCTCCACAGCTTGGCCTCTCAGTCCAACTTGCTCTTTGGCAGGGAGGACGGCCTCTGCTGGTACTGTACTCTCTACACCTCAGCCACACAGCCACAGCACACTGCTTTCCCAAAATATCTGCTGCATGAAGGAACCACTGCACAGTTTCAAAACATTAAGTATAAAGTTTGCTACTGAAATGAAGAGATGTGTTCACTGTGTAAAAAATATCCTGAAGGTCAACAGAGAACAACAAATAAAATTTAATTAGGAATAAATTGAAAGAAGAACATAACTTGTGTATGTTAAAGTGTTTGACAAGTACAAATGTATCACAGCATTAAGCGAATATGCAAATAATGCTGTTATCTGTTCCTTCTTGTTACTGATTTTAACCTCCGTTCAGTTACATTTAAACAAATTGACTGTTTTTGATCATTTGACCCTTGCGATGAATTGTAATGTTTTCAAGGATTTATTGTTGGACTGTCATTTGTCAAATTAACTAACCACTAATTCAGTAAATGTGTCTGATTTGAATTGAATTTAAGAAGAGTCATTTTGCAGCTTGTTGGTCCTCAGAAAAGCAGAGCATTTTGGGAAACACAGCTGTACCTCATCACACTGCACTGTAACCAAGTGTCTGCTTCTGGCTGTACTCGCTGTGTTGTTAGCGCTCGGGGGTAGCCTGCCGTTCTCGCCTTCATCACTGTCACCGGCCCGCTGACTCGGCCGTTTTCACTCGCCACAGCAACAGCACCCCCGTGGCACCGCCATCCATCTACCTGCGCCGGCTTGAGCCACGCCGTGCAGGTTTGATGAAGTGCGCATGGCGAGAGATGGAGTGAGCCTCACCACCACCGCCGAGGGATTTGTGTGTGTGCATGAGAGAGTGTAGGAGGGAAGGAGCATTTGTATGTAAGACAGCAGGAGTGCATAAGTGTTAAGTGTGTCAGAGATGGAGCAAGACAGCGAGCACATTTGAGTGCCGCAGACCCAGATCGCCTGAAGGACTGCTATCTTAAATTCCCCTCTCCGTCTGCCAGTAATTGAGGGAATATTAGAGATACAGTGCTGCAGATGGCTCATGATATGACATATTAGAACACACCCGAGGGGCGAAACGCAGTAATTGGGAGCTTCAAAATTCAGATCGACCGTGTCAAGCCGGGAGAGAGAGAGAGAAAACGAGCACTATCCGAAATATCCTGTCGAAGCCGTCAAAGAAGTGAGCCACAGTGCAGCGTCAACAGCCAGTGTCAGCCTCAGTGACAGGTTCGACTCACCCAGCCAGCGTAGGAGGAGGAGGTGAAGGCTGAGTGTGAGGGTGGAGGGGGCTGATCAAAGAGATGTGGCAGGTAGAAAGCACAGACACTGGCCTAGACGTAAGCTTTTTGGCACATGACTTTGTCCCGAGCGTCTTAAGGCACGTGCACAGAAATCATGTTTAGAGCGGCTTAATGAAATGACGGAATGTGTTCTCCTTCTTCATATTTTCAAAACTTGTGCACATTTTGCAGAAATCAGAAATGCATAACAATATTTAGAGAGATAGCAACAGACGTTGGTGATTTGACTCCATTAATGTGAGGCGTTTTCTTTAAAAGTAGGCCCAAAAAGAGTCTAGACGTTGGTGCTGAATAAATCCATGTGCTGAAGCAGAGGGTTCAGCAAAAACAACAGTCATCCTGCAAAAAAGTACCTAGCCAGCCAATACAGTGTCATCCAGCAATGCACTGCTTTGGCCAATCAAATACATGAAAGCACACATTCCTGGTAGATTATTTGTAACATGAACACGATCGTTCTACTGCTTGCGATCGTGGAGACGGAGGATAAGATGTTTTTTTTTTTTTTTTTTTTTGTTTAAATTCCTCATAGTAGTATAAACCTCCGTGCAGCATCTGTTAATCCTAAAAACTCATGGATGTATTACTCAAACTGGCATTCCTTGTGTCATATTTCATAGTCTCACCGGTGTCTGTACTCACATCACGTCTGAACACTGCCAATAGGTGGAGCATAGGCCCTCTCAGTTGAATCCCCTGGAACAATCTGATGGTCCTGGTGGCGATGGGTTGTGCAATAGTCAGTCTGGAAGACAGAATCACAAACATATGTAAAGAGCAGCATCCAACAATTGGTTCATGGAAAC
Source organism: Maccullochella peelii (assembly GCA_002120245.1). Classification (NCBI taxonomy): domain Eukaryota; kingdom Metazoa; phylum Chordata; class Actinopteri; order Centrarchiformes; family Percichthyidae; genus Maccullochella; species Maccullochella peelii. The sequence continues at coordinate 4,926 of LKNJ01002798.1, read as the reverse complement.
GCAGGCCCTTTTGAAGGAGGCATCTTTTATTATTATCAAAGCCACATTGCCTCAGAATGGGCTCCACATCTTCGAGAGGAAAGCAAAGGAAACACCAGCTCTCGTGTTCATTTTTATATTCAGGTTAGCTAGCTAATGCTAATTAGACATTAAGTGATTTCGTTTTTCTTGTATCCTTTGACTTCTTAATCGCTCTGTTAAAAGCAGCAGAACTGGGGGTTTCTTGATTTAAGCATCAGGAAAAAAAGGGTCCTGTCTAATCACAGCCTTTATTTGCATTGGTGAGAATAACAGCATTAAAACTCAGGTGCCACCAAATATTGGCCTCCTCTTCCAGTAGAGCTGTGAAGCAGTTTGGTACAAGGAGACGTAATCCAAACCGAGTGGAAGGAACGCACAAATGCAAAGGGTTATTATAGGTGAACTATTACAGTGTTTGTACATCTGTAATGGTATTAGTATCAGAGAAGGGAACTTGCAGCAAAGAGGTGTGCTCTTACAAGGAATGCTACAAAAAGGAGACCGTCCTCCCCCAAAATACGGTCGTACAGGTCGTCTGTGCAGCAGCTTATTTCGTTTATTTAGGCGACGACCTCTAGTGGCCGAGCAAAGGAGGAAGTCGGGTGACGTAGCATAAAGAGCGACAAAGTCCCAGTAAACAGGAGGTTGGGGTGGATGGATGGGTCAAACAACACAGGACTTTCACCCAGGAGACTGCTGTTCATGTACCAAAAGTCTATGGTACCTTTTTTTAACCCCAACCATGATCTTTTCCTGAACCTAACCAAACTGCGTTAACGTTAACCATGTGTTTATTATTGTTACCATTACGACAAAGGTCCGGTACGTCTATATATGTCGTTTTGGGAGTAACTGGCAAACGACCTATTCTGTCGTTTATGTTGGAGGACTTGTTTGACAAAAACCTCTCACCTGGCAGGTTGAAAGTTTCCAGTGCAACCTACTTGTGAGCCCGTATGACTTATTTTACAAGCTCCGAATTTGCTTGTAATTGTGCGATGTGAACCTTAACAGACCAGATCCAAAATGCAAGGATGTTTGGGCTGCATGGCTTATGGACTGTGCTTCTATGTGGCCTATGTAATCCTATTTGTTTCGTGTGTCCTTGTTCTCCATGTGCTGAAGTCCACCCAAGCCTACATTTGCCTGGTTTAAAACGTTGCCGCAGAGTGTCCTTGGTCTTTGTCTTTGAAAATGGCTAGCTTATCCTTGTTTCTGTTTATCTGCATATGGTGATGCATTCATTGGACAGCCAGCATTCAATATTGGCTGACCTCTGTTTCATCCCTGCAAACTGTTGTCTAATGAAGGTCTGCTCTCATGTAATGTTCAAGGTAGTTCTGTAATTCTGTTCTTGTTCCTGTCAGTAGTCTCACCCTTTTGTTCTCCTTCCATCTTTCTGTTCTCTTCTTTCTATCAGGCCGGTGGGCCACATACCTCAGGGCGCCGCACTGACAGTCAACACAAACCCCAACATCAACATCAAGTCCGAACCTGTCTCACCAAACCGTGACCGCAGCACTCCCAGCTCCACCTGCGGCGCTGGGGGAGGTGGAGGCGGCGGAGGAGGCCAGGGACAAGGTTTGGTGACGGTCGCCTACCCTGGTACCCTGCGCCTGGAAGTGGGAGGTCAAGGCCGCTCGCCAGTCGACAGCCTCAGCAGCAATGGCAGCTCGTATGAGGGCAGCGACCGGGATGACGGCACCCAGGGACGCGGCGGGGGTCCGGACTTCCACCACCAGGCCAGCGCCGGGGCCCAACAGCCCACGATGGTCCTCCTGCGGCCCTCTTCGGCCGAACCCCAGGAGCAGGACGGGACCAACGTCAAGAGAATGAGACTGGATACCTGGGTCACATGAAGAGGTGATCGGAGAGGAATGGATGGACGAACAGATGGAGGATGGAGATGGAGATGTGTACTTGTGGCTTGTGTACATGCCCCCACCAGCCCTGATGCCCCAGATCTCCTTTCCCGTGCATACAAACAAACACACACACACATATATATACCCGCCATCAACCCAGTAACCTACTGTCCACACAGGAAACGCTGACCTCACACACATGCAGACACAACACAAGCATGCTAACACACTCTCATGTCGCACGTATGGACACTGACACGCACTCGTATGGCAATGTGCATACACATTTGAACTCTAATGTACTTTCACTCAAACACACACACACACACACACACACACACACACACACACACACACACACACACACACACAAACAACCCCAAGGGGTTGAGCCACCAAACCAGGGATTACTTGTCAAAACAGTTACAATGTTGGACTTTATTTAGCTGTATTTGAATAGAAGTGAATGAGTACGTTTTTAATCAGGCCACAGTGGCTAGTGAAACCCTAAATTTGGCCACTTGGACTATTTCACCTGATGTGTTGACAGCAGAGCAGACAAACTAACCGGCCTTGGTTTTCCCAGCATGCCCTGCGTTGGGTTTAGCGGCTGGTGGTATTCGCCCACCCTCATGTCCTTACTGTTTATCCACAGTAGGTTTTGGTCAAACACACCTGCACTGCGTTAAGTCAGCGCCACCAAGCGAGTCCACATCTTTGTACACAGGGGCCTGGGCCCGGTTGTATTGCTATCTGCTCTAGATTCTTGTTTCTTCTCTAAGAGCCGGGGCCGTTTTGCTCTTTTTAAAGCATGGAGTTTTGTCCTTCTGTCTTGACTGTTGATCTTTAGAGTTTGGATTCGTTTCAGTTTTGAATATGAAGACCCTAAAAGAAAAACTCGTCTCCCTCCCCAGCTGAGCCGAGGCAGCCTGCGTCAACAGGCCCGGCGCTTTGGCCCCGTACAAGACTGACGACCCCCGGGTCTTTATTTAATCTGAACCATGCAGACTAGCTGTAAAACGAGGAACACGATTTGTTGCCGAGGTAAAAGACTGCTTTTCTTTGAATCAGGGACGAGCTACAGCAGCTCGACGACACATGGCGCAGATCCTCCCAGTTTCGCCCACATCTTGTAAACTACAGATGCTGAGAAAGGCGTGTGTGTGTTTGGTGTGTGTGTGTGTGTGTGTGTGTGTATACGGGTTTGTTACCTCAACTGGTCGTTTTTTAACAAAGTGATTTGGGCAAATGTTCATTCTCAATTTCATCCTTGAACACACACCTTGCAAATGCACACAGCTGAAACTATTTTTGTGAAGCGACTCATGTTTTGAATAGATAGCTGATGTTCAAAGAGGAGATTCGTGAGGTACCATGTATATAAGCAATCTGTAACCTTTGTGGCTTTTGTGTGACAGGGATAAGGTGTTTTTGAAGGTTATAAAAATAGGTCATATACAAGTATATATTTAAACAGCTTCAGGCGGTAGCACGGGCAGCTCTGCATCCGGGGCAGGAGACTATAACAGACGACAGGGATTGTATATATTAACTATATATTCGGCAGGATATCCCTTAATGAAAAAAAAAGCAAACACGTTAATTCTCAGTGGATCGGTCTCTTTCTTAAATTATTATTTATGCTTGTATATAAAGTGTAATATGTCGGTGAGCCAAGAGAGGGTGCTGTGGAGGCCGAAAGGGAAGACGTAGCCGTGGTGACTCGGACTGTTTGGAGTGAACGATGTTTAGGACTCTGTCACTGATGGAGCGCACTTTACCTTAACCCCACCCCCACCCCCACCCCTGACACCTTAACACACACACACACACACACTAGGGTTAGGCTGATGTACCTATGTGCTTATGAGGCTTCTGTTAAAAATCCATTTGTGCACTTTTTTATTTAATCCTCCAAATTCGGTTTTGTTGTAGTTTAATTAAAATAATTTATTGCTGCACATCAACCAATCAGAGCTCGCTTTACAACTCTGTGGGTTGGACCACCCTTAATTTTTTGTGGCCCAATGGCTGCCTGTTTGAAATTAATTAAATTAATTAATTGAATTAAATTGATCACAGAACAGAAACTGTAAACATTAAAGCAGAAGAGGAATTAGTAAATAAAATAAAAAGTTTAAAAGCCTTTCTAAAAGGAAATTTGCAAGTTTAATGTATTTTTATTAATATAATTTTATTAAATTTTTATTTCAAAATGATGAATAATGGCAGAAATAATTGGCACATTTATTGATAATTTTATTAAGTTTTTCTACTAATAGTTTATAAGCAACCGTTGTAAACTTAATCAATCATGATAGTTTTTCTTTTAAAATATCAATGAAGTAGCTAATAAACCACTGCAGAAAATTCAAAAAAGTGATCGTTTCATCCTAAACACAAACCATTTCATCATTCTGTCTACATTTCGAGTTGACTGTCCCCTAAATTACCCCCCCAACAAAGTTTTTTTCCACCTTTAAAACTTTTGCAGATATCATGACTTAAGTCATTTTTTTGGCATTTCAGCGTATTGAGTACAAAACACGCCAGTGTTGTCAGTCAAACTCTAGAGCAAACACACAGACTGCACACGACTAAGCGAGCCAAGGATGCCCCCCCCCAGCCATGTGTGTATATTTAAAGGATCTCTCCTTCGCCTGTCACTGCTTGGCTGTAGTTTTATATTACGGAGATGAAGGATGTCATTTTTGTACTGCGGCAAAGAGTGTTTTCGGGTTTAGAGGGTCGGTAAAAACACAGCAGCGGTTCACGTATTTATTTAGATTTTGCTCCTAAAAGCGCTCTCAGCCTCCGTCCATTTGTTCATTAAAAGCTTTGGAGGCAGAGTTTGGGTATCGTTTGTCGTTAAGCCGGAGGTTTCAGAGCGAGTCTTGATCTTTTAATGACTACCTCCCAAATCCGACGCAAACTTGTCGACTTGTCGAAAACGTTGGTTTTTACCACATCCAGCCACCACAGCCCTCTGATGGGCAAGGCCCTGTTCAGCTCCCTCTCCCCCGTCACTTACTCAGTCAGT
>LKNJ01002797.1:77934-128863 GCA_002120245.1 Maccullochella peelii | reverse complement strand
AACATGACAGAATGTGGAAAACGTGAAGTGCTGTGAATACTTTCCGGATGCACTGTAAGTCTGTTTGTTCATCCACATCTGTTCACGCCCCCATACTCCGATAGCCACACTTAAATGCAGTGACCCGTGAGTTTGTCCTGTTTGTCTTGTGGCTTGTTTCTGCGTCACCATCACTACCGTTCCTCTCCAACAAGGAAAAATCTCTAAAGTTGGTGGCTACGGAGATACAACGTGGGGACCGTATGAACTGTGATTGTCTGAACTGTCTGAATTTTCTCCTGCAAGTTTCCAATGCCAATAGAGATTGATCAGTGAAAAAAACATGATGCATATTGAAAAAGGGCTCAGTAATCTTCTCCTTTTCAGTAACACACATTTAGCAAAACCATTTCAAATGCAAACAAAGAATGATACAACGTAAAATTCACAGTGACTGCATGGAACAGTGTCACTCTCAGTAATGAAAAGAATTCAATGAAAGTCTGTAAACACAGTTAATGTGGTGAATAAGCACAATACAGCCTGATCATGTATGATACATCTGTTTAGTGTTGCAGTGGTGCTATCAATAGGTGAAATCCACGACTGAACTATGAATCAATACCTATGGCATAAGTATCTATGGCAAGACTCCTGTTAAGCCCTTCTGTCAAGTATAAATCCACCTTAAGATGGCGTGGAAAGGAAATAGTGGAAAAGCATTAGGGAAGGATGAGAAGCGAGCAGTTGTTTGTTTCCATGGTCGTAAACATCTCTGCCATTTACAGAGGAGAGAGAGTGGTCCTGTTACAAAGTCCAGTCCTGTAGCCAATTATTTCTTTATTGCACTATGGTGAACAGATTATATTCTGTCCCTATATCTACAGTCTATCTGCAACTTTTACTTTAACTTCATCTATGATATGGCATATACGAAAAATCCCAAAGTTATACTTTCCTCTGATAAAACTGTTACAAACAAAGCTGCAAGCAATGTATTTCACTCCTGTTTGAAATGTTGGCAAGATAATGGGATGCAGCCTATGACACCCAGAAATTAAAATCAAAAAACACTTTAGTGACAAATGCAATAAGAAGCAACTGATAAAGACGTAAACCATCTGCCTGAGTCTGAATCTGTGTGGCTTTGTGTAAACAGCTCACTCTCTTTTTTTTTTTTTTCATTGGAACAGATGTTTTTTTGACAATCTCACTGGTTATCCTCAAACACTTAATCCAGTCTTTCGCCCATCCGTTGTTGAAGGAACTGAATTATTGATGCATCTATAATACAGTCTTTTGCTGCCTGCTTTTAAATGTGAGAGATTTCCCTATTTGTATTTCTCAAAGTGTATACAGTTGGGATATCACACATACAGTATTTGCCATCTTCAGGAGAGGTAATTGAGTGTGTGAGTTCCTTATCTCACTGCTGACATAAGTCAACATTCAGGCGCTACACTTGTATAGAAGCCCCACTCAACTGCTGCATCACTGCATACTTACCAAAATAAGATATGGGGAAATGAGACAGAGAGAGAATGAAACAAGATGGTCCGCTCTGTGATTAGCTGTGGCATTTAGACTCTGGACATGTGCACAAGTCCTTAAAGAGAGCACTAGAGGAAAATCTACACACAAAGGAGACAGAAAATGCAGTAGAGAAAAATAGAGGGACATCTGGACGGGAAAGGAATCAACAATGGAGATATAAAACAACGTGAGAAGGTCATGAACAGCACTCCAGTGGTCAATTTAATGGCCAAAATGGGCTGCGAGACAAACGCATCCCCAGTCAAGAGGTCAAATAAACAGTATTAGGGCTTCATACATCTCCAAATGGCAATTAGGAGTTAGAGCAGGAGAAATCTGACCACCCACGACAACAATGGCACAAATACATAACGCAATTTCATTTCAAGACCAATTATGGTTCTGTGGTCTGAATTTATCACATTATGTAGTCTCTAATATCAGTGCGATGTCAGTGCCCAGAGGAGAATGAATCGGACGCTATTAAATATTGTATTTGTTCTGCTAGGTCATGTAATCTCAGGATAAAATGTAATAACGAATAATTCAATCTCCATTTATTCTGTTCATGAAATTCCATTCTCCAGTAGTATTGAATGAACACGCTGTCACATCCGTATAAGAAAATTAAAGACTATGTAAGGCCTTGAGATATTAGAGTACCTACTGTGTCCTTATCAAGGTGGCACTAATTCTAAAAAGTAATCATAAGTAATCTTGTGTAAAAATAATTCATGAGCTTCCCAGAGCAATGAGCCAAATTACCAAATGAGCAATTATTTCTGCATATGAGGGAAGTTTGACCGATTAACATTTACACAATCATGTCTATAGTTCTGTATGTGAGCTGTATGTGTTTAGCATACAGCACAAATCAGGGTAAAATGTAACATGAACAAGTTATATTATACAGTATACTATTTTCACTTATGAGATCATAATGGACAACAGTGGCAGCATCATGTGGAACAATCAATTTATTCTGACACCGTTGAGTTTCTTTGATGCTCTTCAGGAAATTATGTAAAGTAATTTCTGCATGAGACTGATAACATTTGAAACTGTGAACAGATTGCATGTCTGTGGAAAGCAGTTATTTCAGAAGTTTGTTGAGTAGCTGATATTGTGTATACATGAAGCATTTCTTATATTCACATAGCATTACGTAACACATACATTTTTAGTGCTATTATCCAAAGCCTCTTGCCAAAATTGAGCTCCTAATGAACTGCCATTACCTGTTCTACCCACTGAGCCCCTGTCTGCTCTAGGGTTGGCAATGCTGGTCTGGATTGGTGTTGATATTCATGATGAAGACATCAACGTGTTAGCATTGCCATTGTTACTGTCTCATTGTGAACATGTTAGCATGCCTGCATTAGCATTTTGCTCAGCACAGCCTCACACAGCCGCTAGCATGACTGTAGACTCTTAATCTTGTTTTCAAACTGCTGCAAGTTTTCTTGTCTGCTTCCTTTGTGTTTGCTGATGCTGAAGAGGTTTGGCTTTCCTGTCACCAATGAATGTGTGGCAGTATGCTAATGGTGCTTCCTGACTGATGTACACTGCTTTACAGTGCAGACTGTAAACCACAATAAAATGCAACTCACATATAGCACAAGCTCTGCATTTTGAGCATGTCCTCAGTGTACAGTATGGACCTTTCACCCTGATGGGAATACAGACCAACTAACAGGCAGACACAGGCACCTGTGGCAGTAGAGGTCTGAACCAAAAGTAGAATATATAATGCTCTTTCTCCCTCAAGTATGTCAGTCATTACGGCCTTGAGCAGGGCACTAATGAGGGAAATCAGTAAGGTTTTTCAATGCCCTAACCAAGTTATCTCTCCAGTGGTGTCTCATGTTGTCGACTCAGTGAGTGCTTCATGAGCTGCTGAGAGAACTCACTTTTTCAGACACTTTTGGAGCAATAAACTCCCTTCCTACTCTGATTTTAAACTCTTCTTCCTAACTTCAACTTTTTCAACACAAATGCATCCAGCTAAACTGCAAAAATACTCGCACAACAACTCCTCAAACGACACCTACTGTGTACTGTGATGCTACTCTGAGTGCTGGCTTTGTTCTACACAAGGCGAAACAAACCAGGACATTTTTAGTATTCTGTTCATCTGTGCCTTGACTGAGCATTGACTTTGGCAGATCACTTTCTCTGGAAAGGAAATCATGGATTTCTTTGAAGAGATACAAATAAACAGTGAATACAAACTTTTTTGCCAACAGAATGTAATATTGTAATTAATATTGCAGAGTACTGGAAGGTGTAAGAGAGAGAGAGGGAGAGAGAAAGAGAGAGCAGAGAGGGAAGATGATGCAGAGAGAGAGAGAGAGGGTGAGAGAGGCCCAAAAAATAAAATAATCTACTAATTCATGTTGGAAGCCTATTAAGATTCACACTAATCAAAATGTGATCCTTGGGGTTTGAAGATTCAAAAATAATTCTGGAAGAAAGGATGAGAAAATAGATCAGTATCTACACAAGAGACAAAATGCTTATTCATGCTGGGATGGCCATGAATCTCTTCAGCAATCCGGTGTGACTTTGAAGAATCTTTGCAGAAAGTTTTTTTTTCAGGTCAAACCAAAAGGACATTACAATCCAGGTCACAACGCCATTACACTTTCACTCTGTTTCCAAAGTGTTTTCTAGCTCTGAGTCACAGCTAACCTGACTAATCAAAAGCGACATGAAAGTGTTGCTCCTTTTGAACCAGAGTCATTAGCAGCAGCAACCTCAGGGACTCAGTACCATTGCAAACAGTGCCACAGGGATAATAACTAGATTTAACCAGAATCCACGCAAGTCTGACAGTTGTGTGAAGTTTTACACTCAAGTTTCGGTGGTGAGCTCTGTGTGGCTCGCGGATGTCTCCAGCTGGACGTCTGCCTAAGACCGCAGCCTCATATTCAACAGGACTGAGACGTTCTTTCACTGGAAACTCGTGCCTTCTATCCCTCCATCTACAATGAAAAGACTATGGTAACCACCACTCAGGCTGCCAGAAGTATTAGCATAGGAATTAAAAGAAGGCAACACACAGGTAATTCAAGGTGCCATACATAAGACGTTAAGCCTAAAGCAACATAGGAGATGATGTAAAATTGAATGAAATTACATAAGCAGTCAGCAGATCAGTCAGTCAACCTCAAAAGTATAGATGGTTTGTATTTTAGCAGATGATCAGAGAAGTATTTTGGTCATACAGTGATTTCTAAACATAGTACATGGTCATTTTAAAATAGTTATCTGACAAACTGTCAAATCAACTGTTAGGGTGGGTTGCAACTGTCTTAGTCTTTGTTAGGTTTCAAGCAGCATCATTCTGAATGAGCTGTAGCTGTTGAACTAGCAGAGCTAAACCAGCTGTCACAATCATGCAGATTTAATTTCTTCACCATGTATCCAGATTCTTCCAAACCTAAATTTGTTGTTCCAATCTCACTCATCTCCCATCTGGACCTACCACAGCGTCTTCTAAGCTAGCCTCCTAATAAAAAATGTTTCAGTGCAGCCTGTTTTCAACTTCAACTAATTCTCACATGTCACTCATCCTCTACACCTTATCCACTGGGTGTTCACATCAGTATCACACTTGTTGTATAAGCATATGAGGCTAGAAAAGGATTTACTGCATGTCACATAACCGCGCCCAGCCCTGTCATCTCCCGCTTTCAAGCTCTTTGCTCTCCCTCTCGTTTACCGGATTATGAATTATTAAATTATATCCCATCTACTCTACTATCTGTACCATACATCTCCATACTATTTCTTCTCTTGGTCACTATGCTCTGACTTTTGCACCTACTGCCCTGTATTAAGCATTGCTGCTTCAAACAATGTAACCATACTTTTAGGTGAAGAGGGAAAATAGAGCCAGCAACAGAAACTGCAATATTATCAGCAGAAAATTCAACAAAAAAGACACCATAGTGCCAGCTACACTGAGTAAAAACCGATCATGGCAATGTTAATCCAAAACAATGTAATTCAGACTTTTATCAGTCACAATGACGTCCTCCAAATTAAATGGCATATACAAATTAAAGTTACAAAAAGAAAAGTGTTTATGATCTGACACAGCTATGGTTAAGGTTTAGGCACAAAAAACACTTGTTTAGGGTTGGGAAACATCATGGTTTGGGTTAAAATAACTCTAAAATAGCTTGTTAAGGTTTGGGGACCTTTGTAAAAAGAAGATCTACTTGGTCAAGGTTGGGGAAAAACTGTGGCTGTGGCTTTCACAAAAAAGAAAAATGTCTGCCATTTTGTTGACCCATCTCTGCTGACTTTGCATCTCTTAAGATAATTCTTTGGCCTTTATTTGACCATTTAGAGAGAGTCAGGAAACACCGGGAGAAAGAGGTGTATGACTGGCAGTTGAACCATAGACATTGCAGTTCTGTGGTATGCGCCTTAAACCTTAGGCTTAACGTCACACTACTTTGTTCTTGGCTCTTGAATGTCTTCACTTTAACGTATGGCAAGATTTGTAATTGTTGTTATCGTTATCAGTGCCTCCCAAAACGCTCCATGTGAACCTTCCAAAAACGACCCCTGTTTACTTTATCTGATGAGAGCAGTCTTGATTTTAATTGCATATTTCTCTAAAAAGTGGCAATCTATGACATCCTTTATGGTAAGTAGTCATCATGATGGTGTACCTGCCCTTCATTTCCAGGAAATCACTTTTTTCATCCACCATAAATCAGTACAGACGGTTGTTTAAGCATGACTTCTATCCAATTAGTTACAAGGGGTTTGAATAATTTGTTATTATTCCTCTTGCCTTCCCCTGTTATTGGTCTTTCAGATGGAAATAATTTCCTGACCGTGTGATGACACACGATTTTTAGCAGGTCAGATGAGTTCCTGTAATTATGTAAATCACCATGGTTTTGTGGATTGGGAGTTCAAAATGGTCAGGAGGGTGGAGAGAGGGATCATGGGTACTGCTGCAATTCAAGGTACTGTCAATGCCAACTTTTTGAGTATGCAGGTCAGCATGTGTGTGTGTGTGTGTGACTCAGTATGAAAATTGTATACTCCCCATTATGTTCCTGTAAGTGATGCAGTAGTGCCAAGTACTGTGCAACACAGCAATGTGTCTCAAATTAATAACGAAGATCATTCATTGCAGATTTTGACACCTACTTTTTTCACAGCTTATACACCCAATTTCTCTCTTATAACAAGTGAGGAGGTTGCTATTTCTGCATCAGTATCTTCAAGAACATTTTTGGTTAAGAGACATTGCTGAGAAGTTCAGGAGGTAACAGCCAGGTTTTTACAGGTACGGTCAAATTCTTGTAGCTGAAAAGAGAACAGAAGATTTTTTTCCCAAGAAACTGACCTTGAAGATGGGACAATTCAGTAGAGATATGCAGCAAGCCTAGAGTAAAACTGGTATTTCTGCAACAGATACAGCAGCTGTATACTAGGGGACTTACATAAAGCTACTACCTATATCTGTTAATTTCACAAAAATATCTGTATTTGATTTAAATATGAAGTGGGGGGGCTGTGTATAATGGGAGGAGGTCCAGATGAAAATAAAGTTTGTTTGAAGGGTCTATGACGCAAATCTGAAAAGCTCCTTTGGCCATTTTGCATGCACTTTTATGACGGCCCCTAAATCAAGCTAATCATTTTATGTCCACTGTCAAGTCACTGAAGGTGTTCGGCTTCAATATTGGATGATGAGGTGAAAATACACCTGTGGAACATCAGTCAATCTTCATCCTGACCTGCGCTGCACAACAAATCTGGTGAAAAGGGTTGAAAAAAGATTAGCATTAGCATTATTTGTTCATATCCAAACAATGAATTTGTATTTGGTTACAACCCCACTGTATACATAAGAATGTAGATTCTCGATGGATATTACCTGGAGCAGAAAGCAATCAGGGAAACTTCCAAGCCTTCCTGAACGTCTTATTAAGGCGATAAGAAGTATGCAAGAATGTAATAATGTATGACACCTCATTACATGTAGATATTATCTCTCTTGGATGCTCGCTCAATCCCTTTTTTCACCTTCAGTTTGAAACATGCAAAATTTCATGAAGAGTTCTGTCGTGGCGTTAACAGTAAAAGTCTGGGAAAGTGTTGTCAGCGACCTTGTCATCTCTGCTCTGGCTCTCCCACTGATGCTGATAGGGCTGTTGAATCCTCCCTCCATCTGTTTCCCAGGTCTGAATATGGGCTTGTTGCTGACATTTGGACTCTCTCTCTCTCTCTCTCTCTCTCTCTCTCTGTCTCTGTCTCTGTCTCTGTCTCTGTCTCTCTGTCTCTGTCTCTGTCTCTCTGTGTGTGTGTGATTTCTTCACGCTGTATTGCCATTTTATAGGAGTCTCCCACTGTTCAAATCATCAAAAGAAACTCAAGATAATGAAGACAAGAGTCCTCTGAGGATCTCCAAAAAATCCCATCCCATTTCTCTAACCTGGGTTGTTATGATAATGAAATTGCAAAACTCACTCTGGATCAGCATCGATGGTTTTATTTTACCGACCCGTGATTTGAGGAAAAAAAGCGGATTTAAGCACAGCGGCTCTGGTTTAAGCCAACTGCAGCCAAATTAAAGAGTAAATCAAACATCACAGTGGTTTGGGACTTGCTCACCTTTGGGTCAACCTGTAATAATGCTGAAAGTTTCTGTGAAAGGAAAGTCCCTGTCTAAATGTCATAGAATATGGTCCAGTCAAGAGACAATGTGTAGACGATTCATGTGTATTTAAAGTAACCATTTCATTTTGTAGTTCATGTTAAATTGAAATCCAGGGAACAGTGACAAATTTTGAACTGAGCCATGTTGGTTTTTGAAAAGCTGACTTTTCAGAATGAAACATCACAAAGCAACATTTTAAGCTATATGCAGCAAACTATACTGTCCATATGACTTTACAAATAAAAGGTTTAATAAAAAATTTACAATTTGAATTTACCAAAAGACATCATGTGATATTTGACCAAAAAACTGTATAAAGAAAGAAGACAATGTAAAAAAAGAAAAGAACAAGTCACAATAATTGATATTTCACCTCACTTTCAGTCACCATGACAGCGGTGTCTTTATTGATTTTCAAGTGTGGATATCTGATTTTGAAGCAAAACCCTTTGTATACTACACACACACACACACACACGCACACACATGCACACACATGCACAGCACTGTAGCATTGACCCAGATAAAATCTATACTGTTGATGTGATGTATTTTACTCTTTAATATAGGTTATGGATCAATGACCTTGCTCAAAATGACAGAAAGTTATTGGTTTCTCCTCCTTGCAGCATGATAGATATGAGCCAGGCATTGGGTTGTTCATCTTGTCATCTGAATCCTGGATAGATTAAATGACAACCAGTCTTTTTTCCTTCTCGAACACGTTGTTCTGTATATTTGATTCACCAGGACATTTTCTGCATTATGTTTTCCTTCACCATACCGGGGAAAATGTAATTATTTCTACACACATGCACATACTATATACAGCTAGAAACTAGAAAACATGGTTATTTTCCTTCCTCCTATGAACCCACTGTCACACAGAAAAACACAGGAGAGATCTTTCAAACTCAGATTTTTGAGGGGGCAGCAGTTTCATGCAAAAGTGAGGGAAGGAGGAAGGAAAAGAAAAGACTTGGAAAAGAAGAAAAGAGGTGGGAAAGACGAAGAAGAGAGAATGACGTGATGGAGGGAATGAATGAAGGACTGAAAGACAGAAGAGAGAAAATAGAGGGAAGGAAAGAGAATGGGGAGATGTGGGAAGACACAGATGCAGTGAATAAAAAAAAGTGAAGGAAACAGGGAGAAGATGGAAGAAGAGAGAATAGTAAGATGGAGGGATGGAGAAGGAGAGCAAGTGACAGAAAGAAAGGAGGGATGATGGATGGAAGGAGTGTGATAGAGAGGGAGGGCGATATTCAATTGAATGTTAGTATGGATTTCTCCGTGTTAACAGAATACCTTGTCATGTCTTGCCTATCTGAGGGCTAAAATCTATCAGATCTATAATCCATCATCAGCTGCAGAAATGACGATCAATACCGCCGCAGCTGGTGGCTGTGGCCTAATTAAAACAGTTTGTGCTTTTGTGGGGTAAATCAAGTGACTCCGAGTGAAAAGGCCACACTGACTCTAAGAAATCATGCAGAAAAAATGTAACTGCATTTTTTCCGCTACATGGTTAAACATTTGCACCCACAAATGCTTTTACCTAGATGACATGAAAATACAAAGCTGCTTTTCCAGTGTTCAACATCGTGGAATGAGTCATCATATCAACTCAGTCAGTAGGAGAGTGATGTTTCACTGTAAATAAATCAAAACAGTGCTCCTGTGTAACAGTTATATCAAGTGAGTCCATAGTAATATATATATTTTTTATTTGTAATTCTTTCATACCTTCTTAGAACTGTATGTGTGTTAGAATGCCAGTATCATTAATGGGACAATTGTGAAGCCCTCTCTGCCTCTTTAGTCTTAAAAGACTATTTCAGGTAACTCAAACTAACTTTATTAGGTGCACCTGACCAACCTTAACCCTCCAATACAATAGTCAATCGACAATCTACTGCTTCCGATACAGCCTGCCTGCAGTAAATCCTTTGTAAAGTTCAATTGTTGTTGACACTGTCAGAGAAATCAACTCTGTTGCAGTTTTTGTGGCTGCATATTGTGGTGGCGTTATATAGGACTGCATTATGCTGAAAGGTGCCTTTTTTGTTACAGCAGGAAAAGGACTTCCAGATCCAGTATTGCTTATGCAGGTGTGTCAGAGAGGAGCTCAATATCTTGAGCACACTGCTCTTGCATTCAAGACATTATTGAATCAGTGCATCAGTCCCTACAGACCGCTGTCCACTGACAAAATTACAAAAACTACCAAAAAGTTGAATCAACACCTCACTGTCATGATGTCAGCAAAAACTACACAATAAAAGCTTCATAGGATTTATTGCATGGCTGTTGTATTGCATCCCAGTGTCCCAAGGAATTACGTTAATATTGTGTGATTCCACACCTCACGATTTACATCCAATGCAAACGTTCAGTGCCAATGGAGGAACTAGTGTATATAGCAAGGAGTGTGGAGATCAGGGTGGTGGGTGGGCATGTATTGTGTCAGACTTTTGTGCAGGAGAACGGAGATTGCGTCCCATCACAGATCTGAAAATACAGATTTTTTATAAACCATAGTCATGATCTTTCCCTAACCTCAGGCATAGTTTATTTACAATCTATTTGCTACCATACCCTAGTTGCCATGCATAGATATTGTAGAAAGAAAGAATTATTCAAACTTAATCAAACGCAATATTGATGTTCTTGTCAATCGAGTGCATAACTGTAAACCTGTAACTTTGTCAGACCACTGTACAGTATAAAACATACTCTTGGGTTTCATCGATTTAGATAATAAATCATGTATTTACATTCCATTTAAGAAGTGTAATGAATGCCAATCCCATCCATTAACATTCTGCTTGATCAGTGAATGTCATAAGTTCCAAAATGGTTGAGATTTCTTATTCTGAACACGATCTGCGCTCAACTGTGAGCCAAGGTGTTTCCAGAGCAATATAACTAGCCTATCAAGCTTCTAAAAAGCAGCTAATTAGAGCTAAGATGAATGCCCAGTGGGGAATGAGCCAAGGTTAGGCCCCATCTGGCCCTGTTTCACACAGATAACAACTGCAATAGGCCTTCAGTCTCAACTAAAGATAGCTATGACCTATGCATGTGTCCCTAAGATAAAGTATTTTTTTCCATCACACACAACAAAATTGCTTTATTTGGTGATGTATTGCTTGCATGTGCAAATGCACCAAAGGTCAGTGTGGCTCTTGTTTAGGGTAATTGGCTTGCTCCCATATCTATGCTCGAAGGAACGCAACAACACACATTAAAGCAGTTTCAAGAATGAGTTCATGACTCTGAAAGAAAGGTTGCATGCTTTTGGTTTTTAGTTGGAAATGGAAACCCTGAATTCTAGTTTCAGATTTCAGGTTCTAAAACCTGAGTGTAAAGAGACATAGAGTAACCTAACCATCTGCATAGACAACTGTATTATTCTAGACGGAGAAAGAGCCGCCACTTTGAGCATTACAAAGATTTGAAAGAAGTCGCCTTTAATCTGAAAATTACAGTGATGCTCTATAAATTCTTGTCAGGCCAGGATGGGTAAAACAAGCCAGGCTGGCTGTTTGACTGGCAGCTGGAATAAAGGAGCACACAAAATCACTGAGACAGCGTCCAAGTGACCGTGACAAATACTCAATCTGTAAAACAAGAACAGCGGAGGTTTTTATGGTGGGTGCTTGAACAGGGAGGGTGAAAACACATTTGTGTTTGTGCCAGCAGAGACTTGAGTTCTCACACAGCCAGATGGCTGGTGCTGTTGCTGTCTTGATTTGTCTATACGGGGCATCTAAAATAGATAATTATACATCTTGGTGCCAGAAACTGGCTGCTACACATCATTTGAAGTTGGTAAGTATAACTGCTACACATCAGTACAAAACTAAATGAGATACTAGTATCTAGTTGAATGTAGTTAGCAACACTTAGCAAAGTGTTTTCAAGTAAACATTTCATCTGTGCGTATTGCCTGTTACTTTTAATAGCCATGACTAAAACTGAGTTTATGATAATTAATGATAAATATTTGAATCAGTGTATTTCTAAGTATTCAAAAATGTCACAGCCCCTCAAAATGCAAAGATAAATACAAAATAAATAAATACATTCAGGCATTTAAAATGTTAACCTCTTACGATATACAGTTGCAGTGCAAGATTGAAACAAGCTCAAATTCTTGCCAACATTTGAGGCGACTAATGTTTCAAGGTTAAAATCCGCAATGTCTCAACAACCAAATATAAAAACTCTCTTATGTTATTTCTCATTACGCAGAGCAGCAGTGGTCAAAAACTACCTACAATACCTTCAATAGAAACACATTGGGAAACATTAACAATGCACTGCCTTAGGCTGAAGAAAAAAAGGATTAAGCTGTCAGACAGCACATTACATCACTGCAGGAGTGTTCTTCAAATGAAAAACATGTCTATTAGAGGAAAACACTGGTCCGACCTGTTTTTTCTTCCATACGCTATTTTTCATATTAAGCATTGTTCAGTTGAGCTCCAGTTTTTTCAACCGCAGCACTGTTAGCAATCTTTATGAATAGATACTGCAAAGCGAAATCAGGCTGCAGGTCAGAAAGGTGTTGCTCCGAGTCTCCCTAGAAGGGAAACAATAGATCCTAATGAATGGCTGTCTAGCTATGTGCACCATTATGTTATGACTCTATGCATCCCAGGCTCTTTTTAAGAACAGATCCTATGGAGCCAAAATGAGCTGCAGGTCAGAAGGTGTGTGGTGTAGTTTCCCAGCGGGTGACAGAGCTTAATAAATGACTTGTTAACCAGAGGAGGAATCTTATGAAAAGGAGCAGAGGGAGGAAAAAGCCTGGGAGTTCACCACAGTGATGTGCAAAGATCAAGAGGTCTGACTAACTGGCCTAACTTTCCTACTGTGGACGGCTAATAAATGACCAGCTGCTAGAGAAAGGAGGACAGAATATCACATAGGCCTGCCGTATTTTGGTATTTTTTGTAATTTTATTTTACAATAACACTACATTGTATGTTGAACACTAGAGTAGGAAAATTAAACAAAGCTTCTGCACATGCAAAAGAAATAAAAATCATTCAAAATTCAAGAAGATTCATTCAGAATGAACCAAGAGTTGCTTTTACATCTCTTCCCAACCCAAACAACCAGCCAGCTTGATAGTCTATCATTTGTTATTACCAATTCTTTTCAACAATAGCACAGGGAGCGCTACACACTACGCATTAGTCTTCAGCTCAACTGCACAGGTTAAAGTTTAGTTTTCCAGCCTCTCAGTGATACAGCATATGACAAATCACCAGTCGACCCTGCTCCGTCTCAGTTATGAGTGCGTCTCAGAGGTGAAGTCACCAGAAGGGGACGAAATGCTTCTACATAGCCCTGATCCAGACATCTGTTTTGCCAGGTGTGTCTCATAATGCCTCTTTATTCCGTGCCTCAGAGGAAATAACACATCTAATTGATAAGACCTTTCGAGTTCAAATGTTTCTTACCTCTCAATGGACTTTGGTATGAGTATAGATCTGTTTTACCCATTAGAATTGTAGGAAAAACTGTGATCATTCTATTAATTACAACCTGAGTCAAAAAATGTTAGGATGATATATTGCTGCATCCGCCTGACCACAGACTGTGGAGTTAGAGGTTGTATTTTGATTAGTAATTTTCCAAAGACACAGACTGATAATTAGAACTTTGAATCTGAATTGTAGTTCTGTATGAACACTAACTGTGAGCTCAGCTATAAGTTTTATTATTATATTATATTTATTTTACCAGTGCTCCATTACTTCTTTATACCAGCATGCTCCATATATTTGTAAGTAAATACAAACATTTGTTTTTCTCAACATTATTTAAGCACTGTTTATATTTTATCTATTTTCTTAATGTTGATGAAAACAGTAAAACATGTGCTTTTGTGAAATTTATACTTTGCCATAAATCTAGCCTACTTCCATTTTGCACAAATCCTCTCATATTTTGGGCGTATATATACATAATATATACAGGGCATATACATAGTATATATACTTATTTGACAAAACAATCCTAATTCAAAGTCCACTTACTAGCTTTTGTGCAGAGCTTTCAACTGCATGACATTCTTCAATATTATATACTTATATACTCATTGTGGTGCTGAAAATATTAGTTGATTAATAAATTACCTTATGTACAGAAAAGTAATCGGCAACTCTTTTTATAATTGATTAATCCCTTAAGTCATTTATCTAGCAATAATGGCAAACATTATTGATCTTATCAAATGTGACGATTGGCTATTTTCTTTTTCTGCTTTATATCATTGTTAACTGAATATCTTTGGGTTTTGGACTGTTGGTCGGACAAAACAACCAATCTGAGGACATCTCCTTGGGGTGTGGGAAATTGTTATATTGTTATATTATATATATTGTTATAGTCAGCTATCCTATTCCATTCTCACTATTTTTGACATGTCATAGATTAACTGATTATTTTGAAAAACAATCAATAAATAATGAAATTAATCATTAGCTGCAACCCTAAATTATAGTATATAATACATCAATTTCTTGCACTCTAAAGGGGAATATAAGAGTGCTCTATTTTTAAAACTTCAGTTTCATCTATTTCATTTTTAATTTAAATGTATTTATTTTTTATATCTGCTCTAGATAGATGGTTATCCAGATGTTCCCGTTACAGCTGACATGAGTCCACAGTCTGCTATCATTTGATATTATCTCCCTCAAGGTAGAATTTGTTTTGTGCAGGAATGAATTGAGAACCATGCTGTAGACCTGCTCCCCTTTTCCCAAACTTATTGGTGACATATCTAATTGATGTACCTCGCTGCAGTCTCCCTGAGGACGTCTCTCTTTCTCTCTTTTATTGATATTTATGGTGCGATGCTGTCTGGGTGCGGGGACTGTGACAGCTCACTCTCCAAAGCAGCACTTGGATTGTTTGCTGCTGTGCGCAAAGCAATAATGTATTTGTCACCCACTGCCAAAAGCCATACACTCCACTGTTCATCTTTTTGTGTTCCATTTTCTGTACAACAAAGCAAAATTATGTCCTACTTTCCCATGGCAGGTACGGGAATATATGGGGACCTGAAATCAGAAATCTTTGGTAAAACTGCAAGCCATTATTACAGAAACAATTGGCTCAGTGTTTTCATTCATGAATGTCCAGGCTGTACATTTAAAATGGTCTGTAATATTGTAGCAAAAAAATAAGACACACCAAACTAATGTGACATCAGAGGCAAGAAGCATATTAAAGTTTCAATATTACATGAGCTACAGTGAAAAATGTGACAGCGTACTTCCTGCCCGCTAGTACTCAAACTGCTGTTATTTATGTTTAGATTTCACCATGAAAATTCTCATTTTAAGGATAATTTCGGTTTATAACAACTTTCTTTCTTACATTCTTATTTTCATAGTTTTGGTTCATTCCCATTGGTAATAATGTATTAACATTGTACTCACCGAGTTAATTAGTAAAATCTAGGAACAGGGCAAGAAACACAAGCAATCAAACCGTTATTTGGAAGAGAAAACAAAGGCAAACAGTAAAATTATTACCCAAAGTATCCGCTGTTAAACATGGTTGTATAAAGAGAACTAGATACCCTGTTGCGACATGGGGCAAAGTTGCTCACATTGCAAATACACCGAAAACGCTTTTCAATAATTTACTGTTTCGGCTCTCCACTTTAACATTTTTTACGGACCTAGTTGCTCAAATTGTGATAATACCAAGAGTCCTTTCAGAGTGTGAATCTCAGAGAAAAATATTTATTATTTTATAGCTGTTTCTTTTGAGGAATAAAAGTTTTTCTGGGCCAGTGGGCACACGTGACCTGTAGTTCTGACTGTTGCCACTACACCAATATTGCCTCACAGCCCAGCACTGTTCCTGAGGGCTTCTTTTAAATACCTATCGCAGTTTACAGACTGACTCCCTGCTTCAACTTACCATACTTACTGTGTGTACTAATTCAGCTGGTTGGATGCAGATTTATCTGAAATAAATCTTTATCTGAAATAAATCTTGGATAGATTAAGTAGAAGGCTATTAATAGAGCACTGTATAAGAGGGGGCTATTCTCTGAGTGGCATGGTGCAATAGTCTCTAACAATAGTTGAAAGAAGTAGATTTGCTGGAGCAGAAAGATTGGAACTTCCTCGGTGATGGCTTGAAATGGAGTCAGAGCAGCGACCCAGGCATTCAGAAGGAGATCATAGGGTTGGGCCTTGTTAGAATATCTCTCCTGTAAAAATTAAGCCCTTTCAACAGAAATGCCTGTCCCATCCATTCCTGTCTCTTTAGGGTACGGACCTAATCAGTGAATACATTAAATGTGATTGGCTGGATTTTGTGCAGATGCATCTAACCTCTAGTACATCTCATTCCTGTCATGACTGAGCCAATTTAATTAGATGGATGAAAGCGAGAGCTCTGTCACAGTATCCTAATAGTTGGAGTTATTACGTCTGATTTGTCACCCAGTGGCAGCAAGAAAGCACCACACGTTGGAGGCGCCTGGGGTTACTTTGCTAGAATAAAAAGCTTCCTTTTCTTCTGCCAGCTTCCTCAGTGTAATCACTGACTGGAATAAATGTAATTGGAGAATCTGAGGGCTGAACTGTGCGGCACTGTGGCAGTCCAGTGTTATCTATTTTCAAATTCAAACACAACAGCATTTTTAATGTCAAAAGAATTATTGTCAAGAAAGAAAAGAGATTCAGTATTGGTCTGGAATTACCCAAAGGCAGAAAACACTAAAGCAGTTTGTCTTTTTTTATTTCGTTTCTGTCAAACAGTTTAAATTTTCAAACAACTCTCAAAGCATTTTTCTTTCAAGGGAAAACATTTTCCATTTTCAGTTCCAGGTATTCTAAGTGTGGGTGGCCCTGTGATTTTATGGGGCATTTCACAGTCAGAATATTGTGTGGAAAATGTCTTTTTGCTGTTCTGCTATTTATTTGTTGCCTGGTAATACCGTCTTGGTGCTAAAAGGATTTGACTGCCATCTCCAAGTAATCCTGCCGCAGCTGTCCTTGATCTGCTGTTCATATCAGAAAACACAGCAGGGTCAACCTTTTCAAATATTTCTTTGTGTTTGTTTTAATAGGGCTGCATAATTATGCATAGTGCAGATAGTTAAGTGCAGTTAGGCACACTGACTTTTAAGTTGTTGTCTTTTTGTTTGTTTGTTTGTTTTTGTCTATTTGTCTCTCTCATGTTGATTGTGCAGTGTGATAACTGACACACATCAAATACTATCATGCAAGCTGACACAAGCAATATGAATAATTCCCCCTAGAATTCTAAGTATTTCTACCAGGATGAAAAAACAGCACATAATACTAAAGGCAAACTTGCATTTACATTGATAGCTGGCTGGGGTTATTAGCAGGTAACATTTTACAACATTTTACAAAACTAATAAGTAGCTACAGAGTTTGGGAATTCACAATTAGAGAGAGGAAACGACTCATGAAGAAAGTGGCCAGCATGTCGATTCACAGATATCTAATAATGATTTATTAATATAGTATCTCCGAGACTGTTTTCCAGTAACTCAGGAACTACTTATCAGCAATTCAGGAAGTACTAACTACTGACATGATTCAATTATCAGGTAAATTCGTTCCTCGCTCATTCCTGCTTAAGATTTTGTGTACCTTATTGTGAAGTGCAAAGTGACGGCTAGCTGAAATGTCATAATATGTGGCTGACAAATGCAACCAAGGGCTGACAGCTAAATGACTGGCTGACAGTGCACACACAAGGCAACAAGCTGGTGTTTAAAGGTGCAAAGAGCATTTTGTACTTTTACATGAGTTAAGTAGCAGCTATAGTACAGGAGTGCAAAATTATAGCTCTTGGATGCTACATGTTTGTAGTAAAAAATAATCTGTATTCACCATGACTGGACCAAAGCAGCATCCTGACCATAACTATTTCAATAACAATACCATGGTTCCCTCTGGTCCCTCAAAATCCTAATGCTTGGATATAAAATCATAATGTAGCGAAAACATTCACTCATGCTGTGAACGTAGTTTGTAAGGATTTGAGCTGACATTAATTTTGGATTTCATACCTCTGTATTAGAGAATACAGAGAACCAACTTGACTAATGAGCTCCACGCATGAAGAAGTTACTCATTTGTCTGCTTGCACCTGTCTGCCCTGAGCTGCTGACCCTGGTTTGATGCTCAGGGAGTTGAGATCTCTTAATCTCAACAGCACTCACCTTGCCAACCTAACACAGGCCCCTCATGCTCTCCACAGAGCCACGCTCAGCTTTCAGACTTCATACAAGATAATAACTGGACTGCCATGTTGGCAGGCCCCAGTGTTCTCCACCATTAAAATCACTAGTGGCCTCCTTGGCAGCAGTTAACAGGTATCCACATAAAAAACAAGCTTTTTCAAGATCTCTCTAGTCAGACTCTCTTTACTGCTGCTTTGTTGCTATAACGTGTTGGCTTTCAGGCTTCACACTTTGTAATAATTGGCCAGACTTAAATTTGATGTTGCTGTCACTCTGCCCAGGAAGGGGAAAATAGTCTATTTTAGAGCTTTTAGGCTTTTTGCGCATTTTCTACAACTGGGAGCTGTACAATGTGACTGTGCAAGCCCACTAATGCATCAGGCAATGTAAATAATGAATCAGGCAATTGCTGATGGCAATTAGTGTAAGTATTTTTTAACAATTGAACTTTGGAATCAAATTTTTAACTAAATGTAGACATGGACATTTGTAAACTAGAGATTTGCCCTGTTAGCAACAGTAAGAGTGGCAATGTCGTTTGGTCAGTCAGCTGGTCTGTCCAACACCCTCGTGCGGAACCAGTTGTCCTGACAACTACTGAAATGGGTGACATGGGATTTGGTCCCCAAAAATGAATCTCATGGCCCCCAGAAAATGGTTTCTAATGACCATCTGGCCTTCAGTCTAGCGCTGCTATAAGGTTGGCGTTCCCAACTGTTTACAAGAAATATCAAAATTTAATGCGTAGTTTGCTGTGAAATTTACTGAGCACCTCCATGTCCCCATGCTATATCAGATGTTCTAAAAATAACAGTCTGTTTTTCATTTCATGCAACTCTTAAATTTTCGGGGGAGTAATGAACCTCTAATGAGCTGCTTTTTGGCTTGTTTTTACCTTTACATTTGCTAGTTTTGCTCTCAACAAAATATCCTGTTTTCTTCCCCATGTGATCTACTTTTTTAACCAGCTTCTGTTTTCTGTATCTTTTCTCTGTACAGTGCTGGAACTCAAAACAGTATTCTAGTGCATACGGGTCACTCTCTATATTCAGTGTTTGTTTATGTGGTCCTGTTGTTTTTCACCTGGCATTCTGAGTCCCTTGGTGAAGTTCATTCTTCTGGTGTAATTTCAGGAACAAATTAGAAAACATTAGAAAAGTCTGTCACATATTCGTGAAGTAGGACAATGATGATCTCCCAGTGATTGGTAAATTATAAAATCTTGGACTTGACTTGAAAGATTAAGTGGTTTGAATCTTATTTACAAGAAAGGAGTAAGTATGAACATTTCCAAAATAACCAGTTCAACCTTTTACCATGTTGATATGGCATGCCACAGGTAGGCCTACATGTACTTGGGCCTTTATATGAATGACCTTCAAACACAGCTGACTAAGTGCATAATTCATATGTATGCAGATGACAGTTCTTTACTACTCAGTGAGAATGACAGAGTGGTGTCAGCAGGTTCTAACAGAGGATGTGGAAAGAGCTGGCTTTAGAATTAAAAATCTTTCCCTAAATCCTCCAAAATCTAAATCCATGCTGTTTGGGCTTTCTCATGAACTTTGATAAACTGAAAACTCTTTAACTATCAGCTGTGGGGACACAACAATATGAGCAGGTTCTGTCGCGGGCTCGAGGCTGGTACAAACGTAACCAGTCAGGAGTCGCTAACACCAGAATATTTGTTTTAGTTCAAATTCCCGGCCACACCAACACAGCGAGAACAGCAAGCTGAGTATAAAAATAATTAATTTATTTTTAATTTAAAACACATGCACAATCATAAATAACCTTTTTAAAACCCATAAAATAATGATGAGGACAATGGGCGCGTGGGATACCAGTAATTTAGTCTAATCTTTTAAAATACTCCCAATACTTCTGATTGGACACCACCAGAGGGCCTGCTTCAGCGGGGCGTCTGCGTGGAGAGTGTTTCAGTTCAGTCCTGGTTTCTTTGTGGTCCACATATGGCACCGTCCTTTCTCTGGCACTGTTCCATGTGTCTCCGTATCGGTCTGTCTCTGTCAATCTCCCCGTTGTCCCCCTCGTCACTCTGCTTGGTGCCGTCGGTATGCCCTGCTACTTCCTGATGTTCCCTCTTCGTGGTCTCCCCCTTGTCGACTTCCTTTCCTGTGCTTGAGAAAGCCTCTTATGGGGAATGCCTCTGTTGCTGGCAAANTGAGGTCACCGCTAAATTTTGGTATCCAAGGGACTCCCATAAACCAAGGCATCATCATTGCATTTATCACTGGTGGATTTCCAGATGTGTTACCTAACCTAGCCCCATTCTCTTGTAACACACTACGCCCTACACCTTCAGATGGTTCGTCTGCCATTCTACACTGTGCGGTGTGGAAAAGGGAATCCTGCCGACAACGCCACTAAATGTCGCGGGCTCGAGGCTGGTACAACGTGACCAGTCAGGAGTCGCCAACACCAGAATATTTGTTTTAGTTCAAATTCCCGGCCACACCAACACAGCGAGAACAGCAGAATAAGTATAAAAATAATTAATTTATTTTTAATTTAAAACACATGCACAATCATAAATAACCTTTTTAAAACCCATAAAATAATGATGAGGACAATGGGCGCGTGGGATACCAGTAATTCAGTCTAATCTTTTAAAATACTCCCAATACTTCTGATTGGACACCACCAGAGGGCCTGCTTCAGCGGGGCGTCTGCGTGGAGAGTGTTTCAGTTCAGTCCTGGTTTCTTTGTGGTCCACATATGGCGCCGTCCTTTCTCTGGCACTGTTCCATGTGTCTCCGTATCGGTCTGCCTCTGTCAATCTCCCCGTTGTCCCCCTTGTCACTCTGCTTGGTGCCGTCGGTATGCCCTGCCACTTCCTGATGTTCCCTCTTCGTGGTCTCCCCCTTGTCGACTTCCTTTCCTGTGCTTGAGAAAGCCTCTTATGGGGAATGCCTCTGTTGCTGGCAAATAGGATCACTAGAGATAATAGAGTTCAGCTGGTGTGCCAATTTGTAGTGAGTCTACACAGGTGCATTGATTGGAACATGTGACTCTGGCAGATCAAAAAAATAAAATAAAACTGTGACACAGCAAACATACAATCATTAATCCATGCATAAAATTGTACACAGCAGTAAAAGAAGGATCATACCATTTTTAAAATTCACAATTTGACCAATCGCACTGTTCACCCATTTAACTACCAAATATACCACCCAATCTGTTTGTTACACTCTGTGACAGTTCTTTATTTATTTAGGTGTGACGATGACTCATCAAGATCATTAAAAAAACTGGCAGCTGGTTTGGGAGTCCTATGTAGAGCAGTTTTGAAAACACAAAGGTTCTCACAGCTATGTACAATATTCTTTTTTTTTTTTGACTCACTTTACCGTGGAACAGCCTGGCTCCCTTAACTGCTGCAGTGCAACAAAACAGGGCTAGACCAGATTCAGCAAGAGATCAACATACAGTACCAGACTTAACAGGTTCTATGTTGTGTTGAAGTTTGTGCACTACAGTACTCGTTGTTTTTAGGTGGGCTCCTAATGAGGGAACAAATCAATCTGCAGGCTTTCAAATGCAAACTCAAATCTGGAAATTTGACTGGACAAATAATGCAGACTGTTATTGGTTTGTGATATGTTTTTAATTGTGCTTTTATTTGTGTTGTGTCTTTTTTTGTAACCTATATACAAAGGAGTCCCTGGAGAGCTGTATAGAGTAGAATATTTTAGGAAAATAAAGTGAAATTAAAGGCATTTGGAAGAAAAGTAAAGTAGAATTAAGAAAACGCTTCGACAGTACAGCTCTAACATGATTTATTATGCAAGACAAGGCTAAACTTATTTGTGCGATACTGTATTTGTTTCCAACCATGCCATGCGTAGCACAATTAATTACAGTGCTTGTATTAATGAGCATCCTTTATTAATCTGACAGTGTTACGTAAATAGTCACAGCCTTGTAGCGTGGCTAACAGGGCCTGATCACAACGTGTAAAGCTAACACTAAATTTATCATACAATAATGCACATACACAGTAATGGTTACACACACATGAACACAAGTATGCACAGACCTTGCTGACTTAAGAGATTTAAAGGTGATTTTGCACCAAGTCGATGAAGCATGTTAGATTCTATTCCCACAGGGCACTTTAATTAACACATTAAATGTTACAACATGGTGTAATATTAATGTCTCACACATAGTACTACCCCCTCTCCCCCCTCATAGTGTATGCATAAAGGATGACTGTGTGTATGTGAGTGTGTTTATATTCATGCACATAGAATATGTCTGTGTGTGTTTGTCTATAAATTGCTTTTGAGGATTTCTTTTATCGTTTGAACTAATGAAGTGTTGGAAACGTGTCTACTGCAGTTACAGCCAACTGCCAAAAGCGCTACACAAATGGCGGCTGATTTTTTGTTTTTTAATTTTGTTTTGGCACTTGGCCGTTCTGTCTTGGGATGGAATAATAGATGCTTCTGGAACACATTCTGTGGAATAACAATACGGTCCAATAGCCAAGGCCTTCAAACAGCACTAATGACACGTTTTCCTGATTGGGTTGTCATGAGCTGATTGGCTTCGTTGATCCTGCATCAGCAGCAAAGATACACAAGCTGTTGACAGCAGAGGCAGCCAAATATTATGAGTCAACATATCTAAAAATATGCCAGGTCAACAATGAGATAAAAATAGATAGTAGTTTGAAGTGTGACTGGAGACATGACTGTGTACTTTTTTGTCTAACTCAATTCAAGATCAATAGATAAACAGTGAGGAGGGATGAAGATGAAGAAATAAGTACAGAGAAATACATCCAGCACCCCCAGAAAACCTCCGTCTCTTTCTACCCACACTCAACACACTAAAGACAAAAATGAATTTTTCATTTACACAACACCAACACTGCAGAAACAGTTAATACTTACACATCTCACCCTATAATTTGCGCATCAGTCTGAACATCAGCGAGCTAATGGACTGGGGTTGTGACTCCTCTAACTGGAAATGGCGTTCCCTTCATTTGCACTGTACAAACAGGTGCTAAAGTGATAAGTGATCCTGATGGCTTGAAAATCAGTTATGAGAAATGTTAGAATTATTAGACATTTACAGGTAAATCATTTAAAGCAATGCAAATGATCAGCCACATCAGAAAGTTAAATTAATGTTTTAAATTAATGTTTTTTTTAAAGGTTGTCCATTATCCTACATCTGACTGATACATTATGCAGTCTGGAGAGTGCTGCTGGAATAATTGAAGATGTTTTCAGTGTTTAATTATAATAAATGAATACATTGATTAATTAAATGTGCATTTAAATTATGCATTTAAAAACTCTTTATAAATCATTTTATATTCTGTTTTTAAATGATAAATTATTATAACTACTTTAATTAACTAAAATGAAATGTCAAATTTAGTTTTTCATTTCTTAACTTTGAATTTCCTTTAAAATATTTTCCATTCTTTTAATTTGCATTTTAATGTTTTTATTTCTTTTTTAAATGTTTTTAATGCATTATGTAAAGCCCTATGAATTGCCTTTGTGTATGAAATGTGCTATACAGATAAACTTGCCTTGCCCATCGTATTCTCTTACAATTAACCTTTACCATTTACAGTTTTCATTTCATCACTGCTTTACTGTATAGATAGCTCTTTGTAATTTAAAGATGTGTAAGCAGTGTGTCAACTAAAAACTAAATCTCCAACCTACAGAGCAGCAACAGGAGCTATATTTGGCAAACTGTCATATGTTGCTGTTGTAACAAAGATTTTGAATGCATTTCCTTCCTCATAAAACATTTGTAATGCTTATTTATTAAATATTTGGAAACCTGCCTTGTTTACATCCCTGTCTTGCTGGAATGTGTGTGCCATCACAAGCCTGCTTGTGCTTGTATATGTGTGTCATTTTGTGCATGTTAATAAAACAAGAGATACAAATAAAACGGCGGCTTCCTCATCAAAACATTGCTAGTGGTCATAAAGTCCAACAGAAATCACAATTAGTCATCCCTTTTTGCAGTCAAACATAATGTCAAAGTATTTTTAAAATGAATTGTTACTTTTTTTATTATAAAAAGAAAGAAATTGGGGAAATATCAGAACTGTTCCTTTGTTCTCTTGGCCTCTGACTGGTGTGTTGGTGTCGTTGTTTGATTGACATGGAGCCGGCAGGCTGAGCCTCGGCAGGGGCATGGAGAGCCAAAGTAAGCAAACTTGTGCTGGAAACTCCAGCTTACAAGCCATGGGAAGACGGTGTTAGCATTGGTATTAAAGGGTAAGGACCACACCAGTGTTTAAACTGAATAAAATAACATTTACACTGTATATTTTTAAACTGTTGTAATGTGCTGCAGTTAACTAGCTAATTAGCTATCTGGACTGCAAGCTAGCGTTAGCAGTACACTTTTCTCTTGTGGGTGTTTGGTTGCTCAGTCAGAAAGCCAGGGTGCAACACAAGACATGTCTTTGTATCTGATATAAGAAGGAGATCCACATTAGCAGGAAAGCTAATGTGGGTTGTTGTTCAGAAGTAAGTAACATAAGTGGCGCTTATGTTGTGTCTCAGGCTGCTGTATGGCTTTTAGTCATTAGCTTACGATAGTATGACGTTACTGCTTTATGCAAATACAGTTTAAAATTAAACAGCTTTATTGACTTTATGAAAACAAGTGCTCCATCTACGTAAATGGAAAGCTAACAGCAACCTGAGATATGTAGGCTGTAGCAGGAAAATAACATGTTTAATTTCAGTTGGACTTATGAAGGGAAACCTAAAAGATGGCCTACTGAGGACAGGAAAATGTCATGTTCAACTGTGTCTGATCTCCAACACTGAAAAAATGGATAAATAGCTCAGCAGATTTTAAATCTCTCAAAGCTTCCTGTGTTATTATTGCCATTGTTAGCCCAGTGACATGTCAGCTGTACTGTACATTAACACACTTGCTGTATCTATTGTGTGACTTTCATTGCACAGCAGGACCTCAAGTAATGTTTGGCTTGGTTCAGTTCACAGAGAAAAAGAGATAACACATTAAATGTCCTTTTACTAATCTTGTCAATGTGATAGTGGCTCCAGGACACAGCTGAAGCTGGATCAGCCTATTGTGCACAAAGGCTTGTACCATTGTTTGCGCCACAATGCCTGGCAGTATGCATCATTCAGCTGTGTTGCTGAGAAAATCATCCCGGCTAGTGGCAACAATGGCGATACACACGGCTGATCTGATTGCAGCGCTCGCTTTCATCTGTAATGCTGGAAAAAAGATCATGTAGCTGGAGCTCTTATCTTGGAGATGGATGCTGACAGCCGACACAGGCTCCATGCACTTCCTTCTGTTTTTTTTTCTCCGAGCTCTTAATCTTTTATTTCCTCTTCTGCACTTCTCTCCCATTGCCATTGTTGTTGTGCTCGTTAGTTTCCTCCCTTACTCCCCCACCTGTCTCTACACCTGCTTCTTGCTGTCTTTATGCTCCTTCTCTGTCTACAAAGTGCTTTTTCGTATCCATAATTTCTGTGACTTATCTTTTATTTCTTCCTTTTACCTTTCCTCCCTTCAATCTTTCATCCTTCCATCTACCTAGCTTACTTGCCTCTCCCTCCCTCCATCCATTGCCTCTGCGTCATTTCCCTCATTCTCTCACCTTTCATCCTAATTCAATACCTTTCCCTCTTTCAACACACTTCATCACCTCTCCCTTACACTTCCATCCACACCCGTCATCCACCCATTTCTTGTTTTATCAGTCTCTTTATCGCTGGTTCAGGCCAGCTCTAAGAGCCACATATAGCCCCCATCGCCTGATCTTGAGAAGATAGCTGATCCCACTGATGCTATTTTAAGCCTGCCATGCATACCCTCCATCCTCTACTTCCACAGAGAACTGGCAGCCACAAAGAGGGACATGAAACCAGCATTCTTCTCTCACAGCCAGACTTTCTCTTCCTGATTGTGACTTTGAAATCAGTATAATTAACTATTGTCAGGGGACGAGCCAGTGTGACAGAAATAGCAGATTTCTCTCCATATGCCATTGCTAAATAGATGATTTAATTGTCTTGAAGTTTTGTCAGAGGACTTGGAGTAAGTAGAAGACAAGTTTTTTTTATGGTAAATGTGGATTTTCATTAACAGTGTATGTCTGCATCATTCAATGAGAACAAAAATGCCATCATTGCTGCTCCATTTCCATCTCCTATGTCTGATTAGTCTCAGGACTTTAATAGACATCATCTGCATGATCAGTGAAAGTGCCTAAAGTGGAAAAGGTTTCTGTATGATGTATCATATTCAAAGATGTCAGTATGTGGACTCGATTTGCTCAATATTTGAGTTCAATGTTAGTGGACACCACTGTCCAACTGCAAGTCACCACTGTCCTGCAGTTGGCTTCTTTATAGAAAATAAAGGAGCCACTCATAGCTGAAAACAATTAAACCTAAATGTGGACAGTCGTATTGAACGCTTGCACCATTTGTTTGCTTTCTCATCGTATGTTCCCTGTTTTTACACCGATATTGCTGTCCCAGTATTGCAGCTTGATTGAAATTCTTTGAATTTTCATTCCTACATGAATTTCCTGTATACTACTTGAAACACTATGATGATAGGTAAAATGTGAACTTTGTAGTGTGTGAATATATAGTGTGGATGCAAGACACAGCTTGTGTTTTCTGTGTAATTTGCTTTTTATTTCCAACCCTGCCTCGCTCACCTGCCACCTGACAGCATTGTCAAGCTTCCCCCTTCCTGCAGATCACCTGATTCAATCACTTGCCTGCACAGCTGCCTCCCCATTAGCCTCTCAGTACATATAGTGGGCAGTTGACCTTGTTTGTCAGATTGTGCAACTTGCCTAAGCACTTTAGCTGTTGGTTTCTGCCTGTTTACCTGTTCTCGCCTTACCTTCTGTCTTTTATGTTGCCTGCCAGCCTTTTGTTTGTTTGGTCCTTCTTACTGTCATCTTGTTGCCGACTGTAAGCCTGCCTGACCTTTAAGTGAAGGCTCTTAACTTAAGAGTCTGCTTGTGGGTCCACGTTCTGTTGTAACCTGTGACAGAAGAAGAATGCCAAGCTCAATCAATGATTTACATGTATAAAGAACACATTATACTGGGCTATATATTAAATGTGGGATCTTAATTTATGGCAGGGTCTTGTTCACTCATTCACTACTCCTGAGTAAACACCCAGTAGTCTACTCCATAGTGAAGAGTAAATTGAGATGTCAGACACTTTGAATCATCGTCATTTTGCGTAATCACTGATATGTGTAGGGTCATGTATAAAATGGGAAACATTGCATTGTGGGATGGTGAGCATAAAGTAGTGCACATGCCATGGACACTACTTTATAAATTTGGACACTCAAATAAAATGGATTGAGAGTAAATCACATTTACTATACATGCAGTGAATAGAAAGTGAATTTGGACACAGCCTAGGACTCGCCTTCCTGCACCTGTATAACAAAAATATAAAAAATATGCCTCTAGATTGCAGTACCATAAGTCATCATCAATGTCAATACTAATGTAATTTTATTTCATGCAATGAGCATACAATGAACTCATAAAAAAACATTTTAATGTGTTTTGGCCGTAAACAGGTTTTTTGATCTGATTTTATGAAGTGTGAGGACTTCTTGTTTCAAGTAAACCCCTGATAGATGCAGTTGCAGGAATTTCATGTGATTAGACTGGGATCTAACCACAAAGCCAGTGCCCAATAATATGACCACCGTATAAACACTTTGCCACAATGTACAGAATATCAATGCAGTGCCAAGCAATAGTTTGCTATGAGTGCGACGCCATTTTGCAACTGAGGTGCAGCTGATCAGTCATCCACTCATCTGTGAAGGATTAATCTCAAATGAATAATCAATTTTATAATGTTACTATTTTCTTTGATAATGTGAGGACCCCAGAGGATTAGCAGACGCCACAGGAAAGCTGGTGAGAACTGAGAATAAATAAATAAGTCTTAGGCGCTGTACAGAATGTTTTGTTTATTGGTTTTTGTCATACATTTTCAAAATTACTATATGCTTTGTATCTAAAGACTCTCAGATGAATTGCACTGTCTCTAAAGGCAGACGTAGTAACACCTGGAACACAGGGCAACTCTCACCACGGATGTTTGGTGATTGACAAATAACATTACTTTTAACTTGTGGAAGTAAATCTATGTATAATTTTAAGATCAGAAAAACTTTGACAGGTTTTCATAATTCCACAGTTACCAAAATAGTATTCAGTTAATATTTTCTGAATGATTCATGGTGAAACAAGTATTTCCATGAACCAAGTTCCTATGCCCCTGGTGAGAATCACTCTGTTTTGCAGGTGCTTGGTCACACTGCAGAGTTGACTTTTTATTTGATAATGTTATACACCTGTGGAGGAACAGCAGACACTATCAACACATTTGTGCTTATCATTTTTTTTCTTTTTTTTTTTTTGCAAGTTTTCTTTTTTCTGTTAAATATCTGTTTTTGACATAATCTTTTTCACAAGAACAGACTAAGTTAAATCTGTTATAAGTTTCGTATACCAACATGCTCACAATGTTTCTGAACCATTTTTTCTTTTTCTTTTTAGTGTCAGAACAACAATAATCAAAACAGACACCCTTTTGTTTCAAACAGTATGTGCCAGGTCTACCATGGTGGTATCAGAATAATGTGATTTTCTTTGTGGTTCGCAGATTCAGGAGAGAAAATCACAGACTGTAGTCGGGCACTCCAAAACGACATAAATTGACAAACTTAACATCAGTTCACAGTCTCTCTTGCGTTTCATAAATCACATTTGACTTAAAACAAAATTGCAGTCATTTATCAAGATTTCATAATCTTTTGTTCTTTTCAGGCCCAAATAACTTAATATCATCTCTTGTGCTCTGAAGGGGAAAACTGGTCAGCTTGATCTACAATATTTCTCTCTCATGACAGACACATTATTTGTGTCTGTGTTGTGCATGTAAGGTGAATATTAACATATTTATCTCTTTTTCAAATACTTTCTTGTTTGTGTTTCTTAACTTTATACATTGTGCAAAAAACAGCTGTAGTCTACTCTAGAAGGCCACCGGGTGTCTTGTTATTCATTTTCACTGTCTGTTCAACGGCATTTCTAATCATCTCTTATGACAAATCTGTGTTTGAAAATGCTCCCAGATAGATTTCCGTGACTGATCGATCCTTGTTGTTGAATCATCTCAAAGTAAACAAACCCAACACAATTTTAAAATGGCAGGCAAAGCCAAGCAAACACAATCCCTTACATCAACCTGCTTTCTCACTTAAACTGGGCTGAATACGACAGCACAAGACTAACTACTGCAGATGTCAAAAATAACTATGCAAAAAGCTACGCAACAATTCTCTCTCGACAGTCAGAGACTTTCACCTTTCACATGAATCATGTTTGCACCAGTTTATTCAAACGGTTTACTGTGTTTGGATCATTTGGCCAGATAATAATTGTACCAGCAACTAAAAACACGTGTTTTATGGGTAATAGGAGAAAAATCTTGATACAGTATCTTAAGTCAGCATGCTGTTTTCAGAAAGCTTAATTTTGCAAAAATCCACGAGGCAAATTATTGTCAGGCCAAATACTCAAATTCAGCTATTTCCTCCTGTATTTATAAGCTGTAGGAAGACCAGCATACATGTGACTTTTAATCATAAGCCCTTGTTGTTTGTAACTGGTCAGTGTGAACCTACTGTACTGTATGTAATTAAACAACAAAAATATGTGAAAAGGTGAACATTTTTCCTTTGGTTCAGACCAGGAAAACTTACGGGGAAAACAATACCTGTACAATTATTTATATATAGTGCAGTCAGTGTTGTTGTGTGTTGGCTCTTTACTCCATCACATGCGATTTGAAACGAAACAGACTGCAATGTTAAAGTTTCAGATTCTCAGCTTTAACTTGAGTGTTTACAACCGCACGAAATAACAGGCTGGGAAATGCAGAAAGGTGGCCCCTAAATGAAGTTGTCTTATTCAATATTTGGATGCAAATCCTTTGCAGTCAATGCTGCCCACTCTGCCAGGCCTGTAGTGCAGCTGTCACTTCTTACTGGTTTTATGGGATATTTTTTGCATTCAGTCTGGTATTCAGCATTAAACACATCCTTTGGCTTGAGGTGAAGTGACTGGCCATAAAAACTCCTTTGTTGCCTTGCCTTGTGTTTAGAATCATTGTCCTGTTGCGTTGTCCTATAACTGGGGGGGAAATGGCTATGATTCCTACACTATTCACCTAATATGGATGTAAACACTCAAACACTGCTAGAAGCTGAAAGTCAGCACTGGCACCTCATAGTCATTGTTTCATTTCAAATCCAATGTGCTGGAGTACAGAGCCAAAACAACAAGAAACACATCACTGTCCTAACATTTTCTGACTACACTGTATGGTAACAAAAGCGTCAGGGCTACAGTTTGTACATTTTGAGATTTGAACAAACTTTTCTTTTTGTTTTTTTTGTTGTTGTTTTTTTTAAGGCCTGAACATACTTTTTCAAATCTATTGATTTGCAATTCAGCATCGCTGAAATGTCTTAGTCACCAGTGACTGCCTCTGCGACACTGTTATCTTGAAAAGCGAGTGGCTTATCATCATTTGTTATAGTGGTAAATATATAATATGTAATAGGCATATGTAATAGGCATGTATTATATTTTCCCTCATCCCTGATGGCCCAACACTCTAAATGATAAAACAAGAATGGCAGCATTACATTAGCGTCAGTCTACTGCATTACTAACAGCGTAGCAGCCACACCTCATGGATTTGCATGTTATATACAGAGTATAATACATTGTTCTGGTTAGGTATGATTTATGGTGCTTATTTACATATGATATGTAGTCTGGATTAACATATTTCAACTTCAACTGATAGGATAAATGCCTTCTTTTAAATGAAAATGAAATATTCCATAAATGTAGAAAAATAAGTCATATTGATTGTATTGACATGAGGAGAATGGTTGGTTTGTATCTAGCACCTATTGCAACCGTATTACTTTATACTATAATAATCCCGCAACAG
This sequence comes from Maccullochella peelii, assembly GCA_002120245.1. NCBI lineage: Eukaryota > Metazoa > Chordata > Actinopteri > Centrarchiformes > Percichthyidae > Maccullochella > Maccullochella peelii. The sequence continues at coordinate 97,317 of LKNJ01002797.1, read as the reverse complement.
ACATATGGGCACCACTGAATATAACTATATTTCTTTCTACCCATGAACCACTTCTCTCACAGTAAATACATTGTATGGGAAACATAAGGGTATTTGATAATCTAATAATTTAAAGGCCTATAGATAGAAAAATAAGTATAATAGAACACATTCTTTAATTATCAATTTCTATTAACATATCAGGGAGATTTTTAAATGAACTGATTTTTGAATAAGTTTACACTATGCATATTTTATTCTCATTTGTGTGTGCTTTTAACTTTATACTTTGTGCTTTTCAAAAGCTATGATTTTTTTTTATACAGCCCACTCCTCTGCACTTGCATAAGCTGCAATGACAAACAAATAATGAGAAGTTTTAATCAAGTTCCTCTGTGAAAATGCTTTCCGCTGTCTCCTCTGTTTTTATTGTCCTTCTACTGCCAAAAAGTTCATTCTAAACTTTCATCTATACAAGTCAGTTCATCAATATTTATAACTTCCTAACCCAAACTACATCTTTCATCACAGCTGTCTATCATACTACTCATAAATACCTTGGTTTTTATCTGAAGCTGTGATCAACAAACACGTGTTGTAAGCAGCCGTTTACCAATCCTATCAGCAATGTCCTCTTATGGAAACTTAAACTACTTCAAATTTGTCTTATACACTGGACATAATGAGGAAGCTTCCCTCTACAGTACTTTGGATAGCATGGTTTTTATTTGCCCCTCACAGAAACGTTAAAGTTAGATTTTCTTGAACCAATAAAAGATTTTAATGTCTTACTGGATCATGTATTTGTTTCCATTCTTGTTTTAACTGTTGTACAATCCACTGTACAATATGTTCAATCTTTTTTAATATATGTGCTCCCCTTTACATATATCTCTCCTAAAACAGAGATTGTGATGTCAATAACACTACCTGTTCAAATAAACAATTAACTAATCTGACAATGATTGCATTGAACGGCATTTATAATCTTGAAAAGTTTACCATCATAAATATAATAAGAAATGTTTTATGTTTACAACACCACTGAATGTTTGTGTGCTTTTGCCATTTACGGTGGTCAATTATTTAATTTGCACCCTGAAATAATTTCTAAATCATTCTTCCAGTAACATGTCTTTCAGCAAGAGTCTTAAATAAATAACAATATCAAGCTACTGGGAAAATTAAATTGTGTTCTTGAATTGTGCTCTTTTGAAACAACTGTTTGCCATCTTGGTTTCTGTAACTACATCGCGATATACCCCATCGACTGACAGAGTACATAAGTGAATACATGAATAATGGCTAATTTTCACTAAATACATGAATACAGCCTGTCTTTGTCAGTAACCCAGGGGCTTCATTTATAACTATAAACAAGAACCACATCTATCAGCTCTATCACTGGACCCTATCATCAATAACTATTGATCACCGTGTCAACAGTCAGGGTTGAAAGCATCCGTCTATGTTGACGGAGTTGGCCTGTGTAGCAATCCTGTCCCATTCTGTCTGTATGTGCTGTAGGTGTCACATTGAGCTTGGTTAAAATTACCTCATGATTGATTGTTCTGCGTGTTTGTATGTGGGAATGAATGTGTGTGTTCCATTCATTTCGGTAGTAATTGCCAAAATGCCTATTATGTACATTAAATGGAAAAGTGTGTGTGTATAGGTGTGTTAAATCAGGACTTTTCTTTATTGAACCTCTGTATTCCCCATGGTTTGGCCATTAAGTCAAATCCTTCACTCTTTCATTTTATCCTTCACACAGTAACCTGGGTGTTTCTCTACATCTATAGTCAACACGGCAAAAATCAATGCAATGCAGGGCAGGTTGATTCACTTGGGGTACATTTGCAATATAACTGATAATACAAGAAGAAAATTAATTGTGGTGCTGATGAAATTGTACCTCCCCCTGCCTCAGAAGTCCCCAAATGTTGCCTAAAAGTAAAGTAATCGAGCTAGCTGTTTACGCCACCCTGGCAGCACAGAGCTCTGGGTGTATTTATAGTGAGAGCACTGTCGGGACAGCATGAATTATTAATGGGTCCTGATGCAGATTTATCTGTGACCTCTAGGCCACCTGGGTGTGAACACACACACACAGACACACACACACACACACACACACAAATAAACATACACATTCACATACTAAATTAGTGTTTGTCTTTTTGTGGTTTTGCAGTGAAATGATGACAGATTACAGTGTTTGCAGTCCAGTTACCCTCAGTAACCCCCAGTTTAGCCATTAGCAAGCCTTCGGTTGGTTGATGGGTTCATAGAGGATGTCTTTTGCCCACTTGGATTGGTCCTTAGGGATAAATTATTCAAAGCTCTTCAAAGCATTCAGCAAGGTACAGTACATACAGTAGGCCTAAACTACATACACACACATACATACTACATATGTCAATAAGGGAACAGTCCGCTTTTAATGCTTCCTACAAGCTTCTGTGTAGACGTTCAACCTACTGGCCTAACGGTTTCCCCCAGAAACTGGATTCAAATGAGTTTAGTGTTATCTCCCTTTTGTTGCAAAAGTCATGGTCATCAAAAAAACATGTAAACTGATCCTTGGCCTCGTGTGTCTGCTCCCTCTGTCCTGTTTCCTGGCTCAGAGGCGGTACTTTCTCAGCAGGTCGGCCTGCCACATGTACTTCCTCTCGGGGAACCTCTCTGGGATCTTGATCTTGCGGAAGTCTTGAATGCACTTTTCCAGCTCCTCCTCGACCGTCGGCTTCTCTTTCGCCGGCCTTTTCTTGCAGGTGCTGGTGTCGCGGGAGCTCGCCGTAAGCGTGCGCAGCAAGTCACTCTTCCGCCGCTGTTCGGACTGCTGGAGCATGGCGATGGGGCCCTTTTTTGGTGGCCTGTCCAGGGTTTGGACGTTGGCGTGGGGGTGTGACTGGCGGCTGACCGGGCCGCAGATGACCGTTCCCTGGGGAGAGCTTGCTTCTGACTGGCTCTCAGAGCTGGAGGTGGAGAGCTCGTTGAAGGAGGTGCCACTCTCGCCCTCGCCATCGCCCTTGTGGTTCTTGCAGCAGCAGTCACATGGAGGGGAGGACCAACGCGATGGACCACCTGGAAAGACATAGAACCAGAGAGGGAGCTAACATTAGAGTCTATTCAGAGCTATTTTTTCCATGTTTTCTTTCTTTCAGGGCAGATCATCATGAGGAGAAAAAGGAGACAGTGACACAAAGAGAGCCACAAATTAGTCAGACAGGTGAAGAAAGGCAAAGTAAGAAGCACTGAAGACAGACAAAGAAGAAAAGTCAGCTAATGCCCAATGGCTATCATCTAAAACAAAGTGACATGGCATCAGGGACAACTGGCTTGCTTCCAGTCTAATCATGGAAGTGAGCTGGCTGACTGTGTGACAAGCCTGTATTGTTAAGAGAACTACCCTGGTAGATCCATGCTGTCACATGAAACAAGAGGAAGAGCTTAAACCATTTGCAAACACACAATGAAGGTCCATATTTACATGCTGTAAATGCATTTACAGTAAAATACTGATGATCACTAATGAAAGAGGATCCACTGCAGTACAAATGGAAGGATTCTTAACTTTGCAAAGATTTTTAACTCCACAATGAGAAATTGTAGTAATATTGATACAGTCAAAAATGTAGCAAAAAAATGGAGGCATTGACAAAAGACATCAGACACCTTTTCTTCCTTTGAACTTTCTGGAGTATTTCTTTTTATTCTATCCAATGCTTGGAATTGAAGTGGTACAAGTCAGAGGGGAGTTTTTATTTAACTGCTTTTCAAACAAACGATAAGTAGACTTTGAGTACAACAACTGTTTTCGCCTGACCTGGAGCTTACACTGAGCAGGAATTTGTGTCAAAAAAGTAGTAGCAGGATATCTCAGCATTGAGGTTGAGGCAGCTGCCCAGTAGTTGTGGTCTCGACCAACAGACAAAAGCAGTGATCCGCAATCATTGCTGAAAGGAATCAATTGCCCAGCCTAACCTCTGTGTGAGCGTACAGTACTCAGGGGAACCAGAGCAGCACCACACCTCACTGCAGGAAGCAGCCATTTATTTTTCATGCCAACCTCCTGAATAATTGAAGGGGTATCTGTTGCTGATGGACTTCTCTCTGTTAAGTGAGGAGAGAGATCAAAACCCTTGAGGCAAACACACATATGCAACCCCCCCCCCCCTTTCTGATATCAAGCCCCGCCCTTCACCATTGACAGTACCACACACACACACATAGGCACAGGCTTCCACATCAAGTTCAATACCATTGTTTCTTTTCATGTGCTGCTGAGCATTTTGCTTCAAACGAGATAGTACATAACTATAAATAACGCTGCTTAAAATAAATGCCCCCTTGCTTTTACTTCCCTTTGTCCTCAGTAGCATGTTTGGCTTGTTTATAGAGAGGCAGCAAAGCAGAAATCAGTTCATCCAGCCAATATTTGTTCCTCCAAGTACCACTCATAAACAGCTACCACATATCGTAACTACATTTATGTGAGTATAAATAGAAGAAATATTTCTTGGACAGCTTTGACACTGACTCCCACTGTTAGTATAAACTGCAGGAGGACTAACATTCAGTACAGAACTAAATATACATACACACATATGTGAAATAAACATCACCCATTGAAGGCAGTGACAGAAATGGAGCGCGACACCCTTTGTCACCCATTATAGAATCTCTGGATCTCTTTAATTACCACTGGCATTTATAGCTTTCACAAGCACAAACACTCTTCTATGCACACATACACTGGCTTAAGACAAAGACAGAGAACGCACAATCATACTCTAACAGTGTAATCTGAAGACACACACAATTAAAAATGTATCGGCCTCAGATAAAAAGATATATTCATTATACAGTTGCAGGCTACAGAATGTAACCCCATGATAGGCGCAATTACGTCTCTTCCCACCCTTTGTTTAGGGACACGTGAGTTTATTTATGTCACTGAGTAGGTAGGTAGCCCTCTGATCGATGAGATGCAGACTCGTAATTGGTGTTTTGAAAAATGGCCCCAGACTGTGGTGAATTGTTAAATCTGCTGGTAGCCTGCCCAAATAAAATTAACACAATGAGACGGGTAAAGCTGCTGTAACAAATGTTTTAAAGGGCCTTGTTATATGACAGTCTGATTAAACTTTGGTGTTGAGTAATTATATCCAACCCTATACAGCTCTTCATACTGTAAGTCTTGGCAGTGACATGCTGTTTTAATTTACAGGTATTGGGAATGGCTATTAGCCTCACTAAAGCTAAAGACAACCAGGGAGGGATCTGATTTATCATTTTGACCAGTTGGATTTCCTGCCAAACCTTTAGCTTCATGACAAATTGTCTGGCAAATAATTAAATTGGGGACACCACTTACAGGGACTTTAAAATCCAAGCACTGATTACTGAGATTTGTAAAATAAGTCATTGAGTGGTGCCTGCTCTCTACCCTCATCTAGACAGTAATATGGTCCCAAAAGGGTATATCAGTGTGCAGTGTTGATGCTTCGTAGCACATCAAGGCATGTTGGTAGTAAAACCAATTTCCTCTGCTAATTGAAGTGAAAAAGAAATGTGTAAATGTGTAGACCTGCATTTTGTCATTGGTATTTACACTGTATGGTTACAATGTCTTCCTAATTGAGGTGAAAATTAAACCACTTTTTATATTATGTTTACTTTTATTCTTTCATTTTCTGTCTGCTTTGAATCTTTCTTTATTGCTCCTGCCATAGTTACTAAAGGTAAGGTACATCTTTCATTATAAGAAACCACAAAGGAAACTGTCCGATGAATTGATCCCGGTCCAATGCAAGGACCCTAAAGTTTAGGCTGTGTCCATATATAACTTTATAAAATCTCTGGTAATACTGTAATAACACCACTAATTTTTTTGCAATAAACAATGCACTATTTTCCCCAGATGATCCAATCAGCAATTAAACATTTGCATCAAATTTGATATCTCAGACATCAGTTGAGATATCAGTCCAACTTTGCCTAACCGTAGATGAATGATGCATTTTGGCAGTGTGCTCTGGAGCTTCGAAATTTACACTGATGGAGGTGCGATAATTAAAGGTCAAGCTTTCAGAAGGCTGTAGTATACACAAACTGTTTGATTTTAATTAAACTGGGGAGGAATGATGCATCTTGTTACTGAGTGACCCAAAGAATGCCTGCATCCATCAATCTAGGTGGATATTTTTAATTGAAAGTTTGCTTGTTCTCCTGCACCTGAGTTCATTAAAACTGCAGGAACTGTGATAAATATCCCTGCATCATGCCTGAGCAATTACAGGGCAATATACTGTCCATGTACTGTAGTTTTTGAAGTCAGTATGTTGGTGGCCATGCTGTATAACAGGTAGCATATATGTTCAGATCTTGCATGTGTTCTGACCCAAACAAAGCCAAATTCCCTCTTAAGAAAAAAGCATACATGATTATTAAAAAAGGACCAATTTCCTGTCTAGTCATTGTCACAGACGAGGTATTTTAGCTCTCTAAATGCCAAGAATTTGACAGCTTCTCTCTGTGACAGGTAGGCGACTCTCCTGAATGATCCACTCACTCAAAAAATAACCTGAGGTTCATTGTTCATACCAGTCAGGAGATGTCTCGGGGAGAGGGCGTCCCCACTTCCTGTCAATCACACCTACGTTCATGTCAGCGTTTCTGGAAAGATGTTGAATAAATCACAGGAGGTGAGGAGGAGGTGTAGTTACTGTAGCAAGAATGTGTCTGAGTTTTAACTGAATACTAATGTTATTTTCTGTGACTTATGCCACATTTAACATTTTAAATGATAAAATCTTGCCACCTACTCATCACATGCATCAATATGAGGCTCAAACAGAATATGACAGATGAATGATTTTCAAAAATGTATGTAATTAATTGTCAAATTACAGTTTCCTTAAAAGGGATTTGTAAGTAAAAAAGCCAATTATTTAGTAAATAATAGAAAGGATATAACTGAAGCCCACTGACAGGACAGTAAAACACTCAGCTGATGAGGTTCTGTAAAGAATTTATTTCCCAAATATTCGTAATTGTCATACAAGTGTTCACATATGACTCACACAATTCTCACTCTCACTCTTGTTTACATTTTAATGACGTCACTGCTTTTTTTGGACAGTACAGAGGAGTCGGGGATGATGCCAGATTTATGGTACTGTGCACTTCTTAAGGCAGAGTTTTTATGTCTCTCTCCATTGCGACTTTTCTCAATCACTAAATGGCCCAGCTGCCTCATGCTAATATAACCTCAATGAATAACATATTGGTTAATTTATAAAATGAATTAAAATACCAACAAAGCCAGAAAACAACATGTGGGCTTATAAGCTACAGTCACAAGAATACTGCAGCTAAACATGTCTTGTGATGACATCAAACGACCTCACACTAAGAGTAATCTATTCAAACTAGACTCATAGCTATATACTGGAGAGCAGCGTCCAATAGATCTCCTGCACTGTTAAATGCAAAAATAGCAGCCTAAAGGTTGAGAAGTAGGCTTGTGGTTGGAGGGCAGCTGGTTCAAACTCAGGCCCTCAGGATAAACTTGGGCAAGAAAGTGAATCAGGAGCACTTGCCTTCAGTCTTGAGCAAGGCACTTAATCCCAAAACTGCTCCAGGGACCAACAGAAAAGAGTTTGGTTGCACTGAGCTGCTCCAGGGTGAGATTGTTTTTAACTGTGTAACTTCAAGGCAGGGAAAAAGGGCGTTTTCCTCAGCAAACATACAAAGTATAGTACCCTAGTACCCTGTAAACAAAGATTCATTCTTAACAAGTGATTTAGTTTCACATACGATCATAAAATATTTTTCTTTAAAACGTGTTACCCTGATTGTGTTACTGCATGTAGACTAAATTCATAATGTGCTTGTGACTTGTGTTTCTTTATGCCCACATCACATATTAAGAATAATAAGGTATATAAAGTAGTAAAGAGAAAGAATCTCACTTTGTACATGAAAACCTTTTAAAAAGGTATTCATTTGTGTGTTTCTGTGCTCCTTAGTCTTTCTGCATATACATCAGTGCGTGTGTGTCAATGTAAATGTTATCTACTATGTGTGTAGGACTACTGTCCGTGGCAATCTGTGCTCTCATGTGAGAGTAAGGTAGGTGTGTGTGTGTGTGTGTGTGTGTGTGTGTGTGTGTGTGTGTGTGTGTGTGTGTGTGTGTAAGTGTACATGGGAATGCATATGTGTACATGCACATGCATATAACGTGTGAGATGATGCACCAAAAGTGAGGGCCTGATGTAGGTCGGTTTGTGTGCTTCACTGCAGCCTCCTTTCTTCCACATACAGTACATCATACATTTTGCAGCATGGCACACACGCTGCCTTGATGTGTGTGTGTGTGAGGTATGCACCAACAGTATGTGTGCTCGCCTGTGGTCATCCCTCAGTGTGTAAGTGACATTGGCCTTGGAACTATTATCTGTATGCCATTGGGCAGTGAAAGGGAAACTGATGTCAGGTGGGGTTCCCATTCATGTCATCAGAGGTGTCAGTCTGTCGGCCGTGCCTCCGGCCAGCATCACTCAGCACACACACCCTACCTCCATGTGTGTGTGTGTGTGTGTGTGTGTGTCTTGGTGTGTTGCATTGCACTGTATGTGCAGCAGTTGATTCATGTGATCTCTCATGTTGTTTCTCTTCCAGGGCGGCAGGCAGGAGTTCTGACTGAAGTCTAATGACTGGCACATGCTATTACGCACACACTGACACACGCACTCACACACACAATGTTTCCTGACAGGTGCTCCAGGCTCTGATGTATTGATCTCAGCAGGGACCTCCACAACTTGTTAGCTCTGGCCAGTAAAAAGACCTGGCTGACTCACACTGCACTCACAATGAAATAGAATAAACACACACACACACACACACACACACACACACACACACACACACACACACACACACACACACAGTACACTGAAAAAAATCACACACACACACACACACATTCAGTACAAACCTAATTTTCTATCCATATCTATCATCTATCATTTCAGCTATTATTCAAAGGTTCATTAATTTCCTTGAAGGAGCAGCTAAAGCTAACAAGACTAACATGTTATTTCATATTCATGTAGACAGTTTCATTCTGTGTCAATATTTATGATGGTCATGCAACTATAAATGAATACAGCCTAATGTATTCCAAAGCAAAACACTGACACAATGTGCTTCAAAATTAATACATTTCACGTTATTTTGTCGAGTGTTACCATGTTGGCTGACATCACACTCAGTGTACCTGTGGAATTTGGTTAGTGGTGCTTTATCACCCTGATTTCGGCCTCTCTTTCTCTCAAGCTGAGTACAAACTTTGCACCTGGGAGAAGTTTGCCTTGAAAGCTTTCTGTCAGACAGGCTTTCTGGCAGAAAGCTTTTTTAACGTGGTTAACGCTGTGATACGGTCGCAGTTTGGTTAGGTTTGCAAAAAGATCATGGTTTGGGTCAAAATAATAAGTTAAGTTTCACACGGGATGCAAACAGCATTCTCTTGGGTGAAAATCTGGTGTTTGACCCACTCATCAATCCCAACCTTCTTGCTACATGGACTTTGTTGCTCTTTATACTACATCACCTGACTTCCTAAAGGCTTTCTGGCAGAAGGCTTTTTGGCAAACTTCTCCCATGTGCACAAACTTTTCATCCTTTGTTAGGATTGGCAGAACTGACCTAACTCCAAACATTCTATCTATGACTCAGTGCGTCTTTAATTCTATTGTGTTCTTCCATTCCCATTTGAGATGAAACACCACAGAAGTTTGTAATGTAAAAGAGAGTAGAGATCCAAAAAGCACATAAAATTACTTTGACATGTTTTTAAACAACTCATGCAGCATGATTCAACTCTTTTGTTCCCAAAGCATTGCATGGTGAGTTTAAGCAGACTCAGATATTAGTATGTTTGGCTATTCCGGGAAAAAGAAATAATTATCTTCTGAGTATCTGGTGGTCATACAAACATGAAAGGACTTTTGACTGATACTTAAGTGAATAGATAAACACATACATAACATTAATTCTCTTCTTATCTTTTCCTTCTTCTCTCTTTTTATTTATTTTCTTCTCTTGTACCGTCTCTATGTTTCGTATGCACTTTTCACCTTTCTCTCCCCATGCATCTCTCCCTTACCACTCCTCTCCTAATGCCTGTATCGATGGGTTGGCGCATCAGTGTAAGAGTATGGACGATGCCCTCTGATTGATTTCTGTCATACAGCCTCTCAGCACTGGGAGGCTGTTCACCGGAGATAAATGATGTAACAAAAGCAAATAAACCTCTTCTATCTATCACTGCCTCTCTGTCAGTCCCGCCTCACCTCTGCCGTCTGCATCTCTCTGCCACTGTGTCTCGCTCCCCACCCCTTCTCTTCCTGCCTTCCTGTCTCTACCATCTTCCTCTGTCTTTCTCGATCAGACTGAGGTTTCTGCTTGTTCTCTCTCTCTCCATTAGTCACTTTCCATTTTTTCTCTATCCTATGTTTTTTTTCTTTTTATTCTCTCACTAATTTTCTGTTCTTTTTATTTGCTTAATTTTGGCAAGTCAACAAGCCCTGATAGAAGATTCTGTGTGTCAGAATCCTGCGCTGCTCCTCCACCTTTCTATTGCAGCAGTTCAATCCAGTGTATCATCTGATTAAGCAAAATAATGAAGGAACAATGCACTCAGACACTTGTTACATACTATCAAAGCTTATTTCGTGATGAAGTGATCAATTTAAAAAATAATTCTGTTTATCCACCACCCCTCAACCTGCCTCTTCTCATCTACATCTATTCAATTACTTAAATCCAGCATTTTGCATAAATCCAGCAGAACTGTGTCTGAACTTGTTGCATAACAGTAAATTTCACTTCAGAAAAAGTGAGTCAAACTCTGGCTGCATCCATTTCTCTTTTGTGATAGATGTATGAAAACTGAACACTGGTGCAAAATGGAAGAAGCATCAAAGAATGACAAAGGCCCTTGTGATTCTCAGGGAGTGACTCTGTACCCTGGTTGTGTTTGAGATCATTGTAAACTTTGCAACCAGTTTGTCTACAATTAATACCCACTGTAGCTGGAAAAAATCCCAATGTGATGTTGTGTCACTCAACATTATCCAATTATGTGCAGAAAAGTATACCACACCAAACAACAAACTAGAGCATACAATACATGTCAATGTTGCCACCTATAGGCAAAGAAAGTAAAAGACAAAGAAGAAAGTATTTCTTTCTTTGTATGTGTTTTGTATGGAGGATATCCTTGGTCATAATTCAAAATTAAAAAGATTATTATTTTACTACACTACTAGGAATAATCAGGCGATAATTAAAATTTAAAGTCCAAATAGCAACATGTAAATTGGTCATTTGAAAATGTAAAATGATAATTTTCAAATGATCATTTTACAGAAGCCCCACTGGAAATTTTGTCACTGTCGATGTCTTCCAGCACCTGCCTAAGCAACGAGGCTAGCTCTGGCTTTGCCATTGCTAGCTGCAAATTAGTATGGCAGAGCACGGTCTGGTTCCTTGGACTGCCAAACACACTGTGCTCTTTAGCAGCCAGCTCCCCCTGCTGTCCATAAGGTGTCGCTGCGCCCCAGCCGTTTCAAATCCTCCATCCAACCTTTGGGCCGCTCCTCCTCATTTACATACAGCTTGAAAAGCCAAATGCCAAACGCCAAATGGCATATGGAAAATGGAAAAGATGAAATTTAATATGTCTAATGGCAAATGCCAAATGGAAAATGGAAAACATCAAATTTAAAATGCCAAATGGTAAAGTGCAAATGCAAAATAAATAATAACTGAGTTTTTTCTATTTAAGCTTTTCATTTTTAATTTAGGATTTTGTAGATAAATGTATTATTTATTTCCCCCTCTAAACAGCTGTGACTCTGGCCCAACATTAACCTTTATCAGAGACCATAAATATCAGCCTTGTCTGTCTAATGTCTGTGTTTGTGCATAAATGTTAATTGTCTGTAAAAATAGTCACCTGTCCCGAGCTATTCTATCAATCAACAGGTATATTAATGATTTCAACACCCCAGATTACCCAAGTTTTAAGATTGCATTTCTTAAAATGACTAGGCCTGGTTTGGGTGCTTCATATCAATAATGCTGTATCTCCATATTTTTTCTCATTTCAGAGACAATGTCCACTTTATGAGAATGGATCTGACTATAGGACATAAGATCTTTCATACAGGGTGCCATAACAACATAATACCACCAGTATAAAATATAAGCCACAAGCCTTTCTGAAGAATCCTCAGTGTCTATACTGCACACGCCTCAAATCATACATACAGTTTCTACTGTATTTTACAAGCAGAAGACTAGTGGCTATGATCGATTACCATACTACAATTTAAAACTGAATTACTAATGGAACTCAACCCTCATATGCTATTACTACAGTCCCAAGGAAAGTTGAGATTATATGACTGACTGTTCAGTCTTCCCTAACAAAAACAAAGTGACAGAAAGAAAGAGTTTGTTCCTCCCTTGAGCATCAGACCGATATGTAGCACCATAGAGAATCAATCAGAAAAGAGAGAAAATGAGACGCTGGCTGTACCTTGTGTGATTTTCTGGGCATATGAGTCTATTTTCTGGTTCAGGGCTGATATCACTGCAATAAAATGGATTTTATTTTAGTTCGAAAGCTCAGACAAATGCTCTTTGGGTCCATAAAGTCAGTCTTCTTTTCAATGTTAGCGGAGCAGCTCCCAGCACCAAGGCACAACCTAAAGCCACCACAGGTTAAATGTAACAAAAATGTGATAATGTGTTATGTTTTCTCGAATGTCCTCATCCATTTAGAGGACAAAATAACAGCAACTAAAGTAGACAGTGATTCAGCATCTTGCCCAAGGACACTTCAGCATGACAGATGCTGGTCAAGTCAGGAGTGTGAACCTGCAGGAGCTTGCTTTACATCTCAGCTGTCTGGTTTTTAGCTGTGGGAAGGAGCATGGTTGGTCAGATATTGATTAAACTGTCGCTGGCCCTGGGAATGAGTTCTGGACAAAGATGTCAGCTGTCAAATGAAAATCCAGCATATTCAGAGTGCTAGAGGTGTGTATTCCTATACAGATTGTTGGTTCGAACTATATTTGAAAGTTTGGCATAACAGATAACAAGAATGAAGCATTTCTTATGCTTGCCCTCTTTCCTCTCTCTTCGTCTCACTATCTTTCTCTTGATGCAGCATAATTAGTCCCTCGCAACTCAGCGTGAAGTGATGTTTTTGACTGTTCCACTTCTTCGATGAAACCAGCCACTTCTTTTATGCCTGCATTTTCTCACCACTGTATTTAAGAACCGTATGCTTCGGTGAGAGTGTTTCTGCACTCACACTTGTTTTGTTTTGTGTGTCTGCTGAGAGAAAATGCCTCTCTTCCCAACAAGCAGGTGTTACATTTCACTTCAGAGAGTGACGCTATGTGGTGACAGGGGTTTCCATTTCTAGCAGCACATTTCTTTCCCTCTTACCCTCTTTCTATCCCTCATCATTTCTGTCTATCAATTTCCTCCTCTCTTCCTCCCTTAGAGTCTGTACTGTAAATCTTAATGTGTCTATTATAAAGCCACAGTAATCTAAAATAGTATGTCTAAAAATGTATATAACACATGCCAATGCATGTACTGTATAATTCACCATATGTTACAGAAGCACACTGGCAGGCTTTTTCCTCTGAGATTATAACAGGTATTTTGGCAAATTGGCACAATTTCCGAGAACAAATGATACCACTGGCACTCGCTTTTATTCTCATTTCAAGTTGAATGTGTAGAAGAAACTATTAGTAGAAAGGAGAACAGGATGATGCAAAGAAGCAGCAAGAAAAAATAGAAAGAGAGTTGGTAATTTTCTAAAATATGGTGGGAAGTTCTAGATAGTTTAAATGAAGGAAAGTGACCAATTAATGTCTGACATAGACCAGCAGTGCCCTGTCCTCACATGCACTAAGACTAATTGTAACAATGGGGACTTTTTATGTTTGAAACCCTTCAGAGTAGCTGTGCTGATGCAGGCACAGTGAAACTTTCCTCTTGAAGACCAGTCCTGCTGATTACTAATCAAGCCTCCTCTCCAAATGTTCAGAAATGTTTCCATTTTAGACCTTTTTTTCACAGGCGCAGTCTCTGTTCATTAATAATACTTGCAAATTATCACTTTCAAACCACTATATCTAGACTGCTCTCTTAAACATTCATCATGATGCAAATTAATGATCCTTCTCTGAGAAACCTCCAACTCTGGTCTGTCTCTCACAGCTCACACTGAACGCCAGGCAATCAGCGCTCACACTGTTACTGTTTATATTTACGATTTTCTTTTAATTTGCCTGCTTATATTAATAAATGTTAGAGTAGAAAAAAAATCGAAATAGCAGCATTTCTTCCAAAAGTTGTTGAAAGGAATCAGTAGCTTCATACACACTTGTTTTTCGGTCATTCATAATACTACTACACACAGAGCGATGTCACACCCAGTAACACTTTGACATACATGTTATTTTTGCTTGATAATACATGCTTATTGCATGAACCAGCCAAATGTAAAATATGTCCTGGTTATTGACAGCATTACTCCCACATTGTTAGTTTTGGGGCTCCATTATATTATCTCCAGGTCACATTCTATTCACAGCCATCCTTCAATCCACAGTTCCACATATACTATTTCTCCTTTACTGCTTTACCTTTGATCCATCCATTGATTAATCATGCATCTATCCATCTCTTCTTTCATATTGATTCTTCTATATATACAGTGCATTTGTATGTGCATAAGTTGGGACAGCAAACATCAATGTTACATACAACATGTGTAAAAATAGTAAATATAAACACAACATTGATACAAAGGGTAAAAATGCTGGTCAAATTAAAAATGATTGTGAGAAAAATCTATAAATAGCCGTAATAGCAGCTGCAGAGTTTACCTGCAGATGGAGATTTCATTTAAACAGTTTGGTTTGGCCTCTTCCTTTGTGCTGCTTTCAAATATTCACATGTGAATGTGACTGTGTGTCCCCTGTGGGCTAACACGGGTGATTAATGGGAGCCTATGACCAGGTGATTCTTTACAGTGCTTTTTAATCTGAAAGCAACCAAGCGGGCAGCCTGAAGCAGCAAAATTTTTTGCAACATGCAGCCAGCAGTCAGCAGTAGAAGGAAAAACAGACCACACATACAGTAGAGTGCTGCCTTAACAATAAATAAAACAACTGAACTACAGTCGAGGGGTGGACGGTGTACAGGCTAATGCAAGGCCAAAAAAGGCAACTTCTGAAAGGCTTATTTATCCAAATTTACAGCACTTTATAAGTTTTGGTATGTTTTATAGGAAAAAAATCAGACCAATACCCCCTGAAAAAAAGTTGATATCTGTGGTTGGGTGTGAATAAAGAGCGAAAACAATGAAGTTTAAGAGCTTACACACAATGTGTGAAGACATGTGTACACACAACAGTTATGTATACAGTAAGTTCACGTTATGTTTGTGGTAGTAAAGGTTCACATTTACATACACGCATATTGTTCCTGACAAACAGAAATGCTCTGGCACAGTGTCCAGTGATGAATTATCTATGATGTCAGCACCAACAAACAAGCTGTTATCTGCAAACAATTGCACGAGCATTATCGCTGCCCAGCAGAGCACTCACCAGCCACTATCTCTGTCCCTCTGTCACGCACATTCACTCATTATCCATCTCTTCCACACACACACAAGGTTGGGAAGGTTACTTTCAAAATGTAATTGCTTACAGATTACTGAATGTTTCCTCATGACTGTAGTAACCCTGACACTATGCTGACTCTGTGATGGTTGCACTTATATATATACTGTATGTGTGTATATCTGGATGACTCTGAAATCTGAGGTTAAATGGTGCTTCATTTCATTTTAATTCCATCATTATCATCATTTGCAAGAATGGCCATCCATTTTTCATCTTTTTGAAAGATGACTTTATTAATTTTTTTCATCATTAACAACATCAAGCCCTCTCATTTTCTCTTCTTTTCCTTTTCCCTTTGGTCACTATCTATCTCATTTTTGCACAGTTTCCATCCACTTGTCGCCCACTCTTTGTCTCCCCAATCTGTCATCTGACCCCTCTTACCCCTTTCTGCCAACATAATGGAGTTCTTTTACAGACTTTTCTCTGTCTGTCTCTTTTTCTTTCTTCAGTCTCAGTCTCACTTTTTAGTTCTTTTTCTCGACATCTTTCCCAGTCACTCGTTTTCTTTGATCAGGTATAAGTAAGTCTAACGGTCCTTTGTAGCTCTACCCTCGATGAAAACTGATGATGGTGCTTGTGATGCTGGATGCAACAGTAAGGGATGTGACAGCCTTTTCGGGTGTCCATAATAATCAGTGTCAGCCTTGGCCTGCTCCATAGACCCATGAACCATGTATCCAATATAGTCTGAGCATGTGATGCAAGACTTTAGCTACATACAGCACTAACCCACCTCAACTTATAAAACATTCATGCATCCTCCTGGGCTCTGTATGGTCCATGTATCAGTTACACCTACAGCAAATAAGAACCTCTTTTGCCTGCAAGCACTCCAGATATTTTTTCGGATTCAACAGAGCGCATGTTCAACAAGAATCCACTTCTCACATTTCTCATTCTTTTTCATCCACGAGACTGCCACTGACTGCTGATGTGTTTGTTTATTGTCATTCTCAGGTGGTTAAAGACACTGTGGTGCAGGAAAGGCCCAGGAGGCTTGGCTGTTTCTGAGCAGTAATGATAATACCATGTTCAGTTAATTAAGTCATACATTTTGTCCATTGTAATGTAACTGAAACTCTCAGCACTGCATGACTGAGCTGTTTGTAACTAAATTTTTTTTCCCCCTTGCACATAAAAACATTTTCACTACAACTTATGACTCGGTGTCATCAGGTACATACCTGAAAAGTGTGTATTTACTTATTGAAGTAATGGATAATGATAAAAAAAAATGGTTTGTTGATGCTTAGTTTCATCCAAGCAATCTAACTGGTCAAACATGTGTTTTGACTTGTAAGAATGATGCAAAATATTAAATATCTCTTTGAAAACCTGGCATCTTTGTCCTATTCGTACATGTCAAGGAAAGGCGTGTTGCGCATAAATACGACAAATGTACTATTGTTATGCTGCCTTTCCGTAGATACAGCTCTACAGGAGTTCATGGATAGTCAACCACAGCCCCATGCGACCACTTGAATCTAACAATTCATGGGACTAGCACTGATTTCCCATGAGGAGTCTGCAGCCAGACATCTCAAGTGCTTGGGCAGCGAATGTGTCCGTTTTGTGACCTAGATGCTTGCGCGTGCATGACTGAGGCGACAGTGAGGAGTGGTGGACTGTCAGGAACAATCTAGGCTGACATCTGAAATACAAAAAAAAAAAAAATCTGTTCAGAAAATGAATTGCAAAGACACCTGTACCACACCTCTGAATCGCCAAATTCAAAGACCAAATGAGAGTTTAAAACAAACATGAGCAATTCTGGATTCAGACAGAATCAATGCGGATGTCCATGGTGGATGGTTGGAGTGATGAAAGGATTTACTGAAAAGTAGAGGAGTCAAAAGATTAAGAAAGGTTGACGTTGGCTCTGAAAGGTATACAGACTGAAATACGTCTGATCAATACAACCTTATCGAGGTGTTAAATCCTCTCACGTCGTGGCAGGACTCTCTGTACTTGGCCTCTTTATCTCTGATTCCATTGCGCTTTCTTTTTTACTCGATCTGTTCTACTCTTTTTAAGCAGGCTGCCACATGGTCCAGAATTGTTTTTCTTTATTGAGAGGAAAAGCTGAGAGAGGAAACAGATGCGATGAGCTCTGGAGAGATTTGGTCTGAGGCCAGCAAGGATAATTTTCAATTTAGGCATTTAGGCAGGGTTATACCACACCATCTTTTGGTATTGTGAATCTCTCTCTTTAATGCTTTCTCTCCGCGCAGGTGGCTGTGAGAGTGCATGCTTATGAGAGTTTAACATCTCATCCCCATGAACTCTGCAAAAACAAAACACCACGTGAACCTGAGAACTGCTTCTCCCTCTTTACACTCCACTCCAAGTATCTACTCCATGTTAAGTGCCTCAGTCTGGAGCATCATCTGTAAATGGCTCATCGCAGTTGTTCCATTTTACCTGGAGTA
This sequence comes from Maccullochella peelii, assembly GCA_002120245.1. Taxonomy (NCBI): domain Eukaryota; kingdom Metazoa; phylum Chordata; class Actinopteri; order Centrarchiformes; family Percichthyidae; genus Maccullochella; species Maccullochella peelii. The sequence goes on along the minus strand of LKNJ01002797.1, from coordinate 79,112 downwards.
CTCCCAGCAGGGAGGATTTAAAATAAACAGCATGGGACAGGATGTGCAAGAAAAAGCGTGGTTGGTGAACCAAAAGGAAAAGGATATTCTTTAAGATAACCTACTGTAAATCTGTATATGTTGATGCTCTCTCCTTCTCTGTCTCTCTACAGCTAGCAGCTTTTTCAGCCTCTTTCTTCTTAATTTTCTCATTTATTTTGCATCTTTTTCTTTCTGCTTCCATGCCAGCCATCCATTGTGTTGCCCATTTGCAGACATTTTGTTAAAACAAGAGACATTATTTTTCTCTCTGTGTGGTCCCTCTGTTTTGTCACCACTGATTCTCCTCTAGTGCTGCTCATGATGACAGACAAATGGGGAGAGAAATGAGGGAAAAATGAAAAAGAAACAGCATTGGCAAACAAAATCCACGTCATGCCCGTGGCTGTGAGCAGTTTTGTGTGTGAGTGTTAGCTTGTCTGTCTGGGCAGTCTCTCAGTTTGTGCAAATTGTGAACAAATGGGTATACAACATCATTTCAAACATCATCAGGGTATATAGGCCAAATCTATTGGTGTTAATGTCAGTAAGGACCATGACAAAGCTGGACTGCTGGTTACCAACCACTGCAATTCAAAGGCAGCGCAGCCTTGAAGACAACAGCTTTGAAATAGAGTTGGAACAGGAGCGGTTTTGGAGAACCACAAGCTCTGGACAGCTTCCCAGGGGCCTCATTAGGGACCGTGTATGATGGGTAGATCGAGGAAGTGGGGCACAGATACCAAACACACACACACACAAAATCACGCATGTTCTCGCATATGTATTCACGTTAACACACAAATGCTGTTTCTCTCTCTCTTGCCCACACACATTCATACATGCAGACCCATAGCAGGGGGCGAGAGGCAGCAATAAAGCATGACAGAGTGCAAAAGTAATTGGCAGTAAAGTGATGTGTACACCAAGCGTCATGCAAATGGCAGAAACAAGTTAAGACAGATTAGACAGAAATTTCTTTACTGCAAAAGCCTAAGGAGCTAATTGAGATCCCAGTGTTTGTTTGTTGCAATGTTGTTATTTTGTCAGTTTAGGTAATTAATTTCATACGTTTTTGTGCGTGTTCATGGGTGTGCATGTATATACAACTGTGTGTGTGTGTGTGTGTGTGTGTGTGTGTGTGTGTGTGTGTGTGTATT
>LKNJ01002797.1:52674-77924 GCA_002120245.1 Maccullochella peelii | reverse complement strand
GTGCGTGTGTGTGCGCGTGCGCGTGTGTGTTGGATCATTAGCTATAACAGCTTTGGCTCATTGTGACTTTTAGAGCGTCTCCGGAGTTGATCTCACGTGAAGTGTCATTAAGCCACTCGTCTTTTCACGCAGCTGGTGAGCATGAGTGTGTACGTCTCAATGTGCGTGTGTGTGTGCGTGTGTGTGCATATACTAGGAGCAGGCTGCTTTCCGACACCCTACATTTAGCTCTTCTCAGCTCACTGACAGAGCTCCATATGGTGTCTCTCACTTTCTACCTCATACACCCGTCGCAATATGTGATTTATGCTTTTTTAATAGGTAGGCACCCACACACACACACACACACACACACACACACACACACACACACACACAGAGAGAGACAGGACAACCAACTTATTAATATGCAGTAAAATTTCCCCCTAAAAGTAACCATTTTCCTTGGGAGGTGTTGGCGTTGGTGACTCAAAAAAGAGACAAACGACCACACGCATATCCAAGACTGTCACAGCTGGTGAGGAAGCCAACTAAGTAAGCAAATACCTGCTTTCCTTTATTCTGAGAATAAGTAATCATATTTCTAATATATTACATGGAGTTCTTTTGACTCATGAAGCTGAAGCATGAGTGTACAGGGCCATTTGCTCGCGATGTCAAAGATTAAATCCAACCCACATAATCATCTGCTCTCCCTCACATATAATCCCTGTCACTCTTCACTTTCAGATATACTAGCTAAAAAACAGATACTGTAGAAATGGCATGTGTAATTCCATTTAATATACCGCAAATGGAAACACTCACCATAGAGACAGAGCGCAACATTTCGGTTTGGCAACTTTAAAAAACTTAGTAGTTCATCCCACCACACAGCAGCTTTTAGGCATATTTCTGTTGTTAGCAGACTGAAATGACAAGGAGGCAGCTTCATATAATATAAAATCAATGGAGAGCGATGAATTGTTTTCCTTTCCGGTGTGTGCGCGGAACATAAATGTGCTCTCTCTATCAATGAAATATGTTTTAAGACGTTTTTACTCATTGTTTTCTATTTGTTTTAGAGATTTGAATGTTATTGATTTGTTTCAATATGGTTACATGAAATATATATCATACTTGAGTAGATATGTTGGACAGAAGTGTGATACACTGTATGTACTGTAAAAAAAGACTAAAAAAAAAACAATGATCGTATTAAAACAACTGTTTCTTTGACAACAGAACAAGAAGACTCACTCAAACATCATTTAACATACTATTAAATAGACTATTGTTGTTAGTTATGTAAATCACCAATGCTTCAAATTGTAGTTCACTTTATATCTTATTTCTCAATTTATATTTGAATCATATTGTTTTATTTTAAAGGTTTCAAGGAAAAGAAATCCAATTTTAAATGAAAACCAGAACAGAACTGTCTGAAAACTCCTAAAGGTTATGTCTCCACTGTAGCTAAATATGTAAATTAAAAATATAAATGATAGTATAATGTAAACAGTTTTTATCTATTAATTGATTTATTGAGCCATACTCTACGTGCAGACCGACTGTCAAGAATCTTTCACCTGTAAGCATCTGCGACTGAGAAAAAAGCAGAGGTATTTTATGCCTCAAAGCTGCTCATGTAGTTTCCAGTCATATGGCATCCATCAGATCTGCAGTGTAAAACAACACACGTGTATATGCAAATGCATGCTAATGTGTATATATATATATATATACTGTATATAACCAGTTATTTCTGACATACAGATAACAGTAAACACACAGTGTCCCTCAGGTAAATGCCTACTGTTCAGTAACATCCAGAAACTGTCCTGTAATGAGCCCAGAGCACAGTAGGAGGGTCTGTATTCTTCTCCTCCCCATCAGGAGTTAAAGCATTCACAGTATATCTTAGTACCCCTGGCAGCAGCAACATACTCTCAGGGAGGCAGACAAGCAAAACAGCTGAACAGTGACATTGGCTGAAACATATGCCTTTTTCACAGAGGACATTTTGACATGTCACAGTAGGAAACGCACAGGTGTAAAGTATTCGGAAATTAACGATGGCTGAATTCCATTTAGCTGCTTCAGTTTCAGGGTCCTGCATTGTGCATGCTGGCTCACTGTCACACCACAGGTAAGAGCTTTTCCATCCACCTGTTTTAATGGGCATTTTCAATTACCGCATAAAAACTCAAAATATTGGGGGAAAAAGTTTTTACACTTAGCTGAGGTGGAAAAGTTGCATTGACTTTGCAACAGACTTTACAAATAAACCATGACATGTGAATTTCTGCAACTTACCACTACAGTCATGACTTACTGAGACACTTGAATAGAACAGAGCCATTATTAATGCTATTAGGAACACCTAGTGAGTGATTTTCCTGCTGTGACAATTTCAAATATCTGCTGTGAAACAGGCCTATTATTGCAAATACTAGCATTTTCTAACTTATTATGCAAGTAATGCACTGTCAACCTTTATATTACCTGTACGGCTGTTCCACCATAGCCATGCAACACATAAGCATGATTTATTTAAGGGTTGTGTTTGTGTAAATTACACTTTTCTGTGTCACTAGATGAAAAACTATCTATACAGCCATTTCTATATGTGTCTATAAGCTTTTTATATGTGTAAGAGAGAAATTTGAAGCTTGCTAAGGCTCATCAGAAAATTGCAGTGTGAATGTTGATTGCAGGAGGCAGGTGTTGGTGGGTGAGTTTGCATGTGTGCTTGAAGGATTTCATGTGCCAGATGTCAGCCCCCTTTAGCAATAGTTGTGACTCAGCAGGACAACACATCTCTCTGAATCACTCCCGTCTTTCTCTTTTACTGTTATGCTCTGTTAACCATATGTTGCGTTTCGTGTTGGATTGGATTTTGAGGACTCTTATTGGCCTCGATTCCAAACACAACTCTCCCTCTACCCCTCCACTCTCCAGCCACCCAGCTGTCCGTGTGAGATATACCACATCCTTAATCTTCTAATTGGTAGGTTGTATCGGCCATTACCTGAGCGATGACAGGGTGGGATCGATAAGGGGCACAATGCTAAACGATGTGTCCCGCTGTTTCTCTCTATTTCTCTATTTCTCTCTGCCTATTTCTCAGTCTCTGCCCATTTTGCTCACTCTATCACCCTCTCTGTTTAAATTCACGGTATCCAAGGCAACAGCCATTCAATCTCAACACGGTGGTGAAATGAACACTCCTTTAATTTGTCTTTATTACTGCCCCGTTGTTCTGTTCTTCATCTTCTTTCCATATTTCATACACACTCCGTACGAAACAGCGAGCAAGGTTTGCAAAATGTCTCTCCATGCTTAGACGTGATCAATAGAAACCTGGTTCTCAATCAATGCCACTAATTTACCCCCACCGGCCCCCACCAGTCTCAAATTATGCATTATTCACTGTGTGTCACTGCATGACACAGTGCAGCCTGTTTGATGAACAGTCCTTTAATGGACTTTGATGACAGATGTAAATGGAGGGAACATCATGCTGGAGAAATAGATGGAAGAGGCGACTGGAAAAGAGAGAGAGGGGTCAGATAGCACATGCCTATTAAGCAAAACGAGGTTGGTCCTATTAATTTTTTAGCCAGCAGAGATGGAGAGAGAGACAAGGAAAGAAAAGAAAAATGTCTGTGCTGATTTCAGAGTCACTCATCATTTCCACTTTCTGCTCATCCCTCTTTTCAGTGTATAATAAGCAAATGAGTATTATCATCATCATCATCATCATCATCATCATCATCAACATCATCGTCATCATCAGAAAATTTAGCGGCATTCATTTAGAGGCAAATAAAAACTCTCTTGGAGTAGCACCTCGCTGTGGGCAAGCATTTGTCTGTCTTTCTTTGCAATGCAGCACTTTACACCATTTGAATAAAGGCACCTTCATTCCAAGCTGTGCGAATAGACTGCACTTCTTGGACCATTGTCACGTCTGAGCTTCGCGAATATGTGCATGCATACAGAGCAGAAAATGAATAAAGTCCCCGAGGAGAATTATGTAGGGTTGAAATCTTATTTGAAGCCTGCAGCGAGCGGTCCCACCAGATTATTCTCCTAAGCGGAGCCAGAAAATGGTGACAATCAGTGATTTCTAGCACAGGGCAGAACTTCATAAAGCTCTGTCATGGTCGACCAAATACCAGTAAACAAAAAAAAAAAAAACAGATGATGGATGAGAGTGAGGGAGAATTTCATAAAGTTTATAAAAATACTTCATATGGTCAATATCTGTCAATGTCAATGGATTCGACATCTTGTAACAGTTTGTGGTCTGTAACGTTTGAGACAAAACATAATATATAACATAGTACTTTGGCTTACCTTTCTTTAAATAAAATCCCAAAACCTGTCATTTAAATGCCAGATATAATGTGAAAATGAATAGAGGTGGACAAACTGGAGCTGCAGCGCCCCAGAATAAGAAACACAATTTAGTTTTTCCGCTCCCTATTTGCTTGACGTGATATTTTGTGACTCAATCTACTGGCATGAAACAGCACCAATCCGTCATTACAGATTGTACTCCATATGCTGAGAAAACAAACAGCCAGAGGTGAAAAAATGTATATGGCTCCCTGCTTTAAAAACATCAACAAGATAAACAGAGAGAGATCTTGATAGAATACTACAAGGACTGTAAAATAAGCAGATTTATCCAATGTTATAGGTATTGCCTTTTTCTAACTACCAGAATTACATTTGAACCTTGCGTAATATCTCTGCAAGCTAAGAATAGTAGCTCCTTTATTTGGAACAGGCTGCTGAAACTCCTGCTTGCATGTTGTCTTTTAATTAGGACATTTTCTGAGTCTCAGCCTGGTAATCTGTGAATATTCCTGAAAAGCTCTTACTGTTCTCCAGACCAATTAAAATACAGCAGCACAAAACGGTCTCGAAGGGCCCCTTAGGTTGTCTTGCCTTGTGCTCGACAGGCTCTCTGTCAAAACTTGTCTGGCAGAGCAGAAGATATTTACATATTGAGAACGGAAACAGATATCATTATGCTGATACTGAGCCAGTACTTCTGTATTAACGGGGGGAGGAGGGTGGGGTTAATCACAGCAGCTGGATCAGCCCAGACTCACTCTTCAGTACTTGTATCCTACAAAAGCCCTTACTCCATTTTCAAAGCAATGTCACTTTTAGACAGTGGTACACAGGGGATTTTTGCAGCAGAAGCACTTGAGATTTTTTATTAGCATCAATGTTAAGAACATGCTGACAGAATGTGATGTTCAGTTATTAAAGCTTCTGTTAATTGAGCTCTAATCACTTTGTCAAGACTTCACAGAGGATAAATGTTGAGCTCGGTGGTAAGTTGACATGTACACTGTACATTCTGCTTTAAACATTGTATTTTGTACATTATCCACTCAAGATTTGATATTTTATTGTCAAAATTATATTTTGTATGATCTTCATTCTACTTTGTAGGATGCCCACAAAAAACGAAATGATATGATTTAAAGGTGTGCATCATCATAAAAATGGTACTTTTTACATTTTGCTCCTCATTTTCAACTTTAAATGGAATTGTTTTGGCAATTGTTTTCCTGTTTTTCTGAGAGTGACATGAGATCAATGGCAACTTTATGTCTGCACATTCAGTACAGGAGTCAGGGCATGTTTAGCCTAGCTTAGCATAAAGACTGGAAGCAGGGGGAAACAGCTAGCCTGGCTCTGTCCAAAGTTTAAACAAGACTTGGTCAAAACCTAGTATATGACTGGACCGTGTATGGTCAGTGTGCTAAATTGTGGCCAGATTGTTACACGGATAGTGAGTGATAGTGTCTATAATGTGAATTTGTCTCCTAGACCAGTGAAATATTCTGTTCTTAGCTTGCGATAGATTTGGAATGAGCGGCAGTCAATGAGTGGAACCACTGTAAAAGCCTCCTGAGGACGTAATTGAGGACTGTCCACACCTATTAATTTAGAAAGAGCACTCAGACTTTCGCATTTATAGGGCTGGCCCTACTTTGCTGCGGTCCAGCTAAAATTATGACTACCACCACCTCTAAAATGCACTAATTAATGTTTTTTATGCATCTTTTTGTTAAACTCATACAGAAAAAGAAATGTTAAAACAACAATATATGGCTTTAGGGGGAGTTTTGTGTTGGAATTAATTCTTGGCGAGCAACAGCCAGGAGCAGTGACTTGCCTTGCCGACAAAGTGAGGTTGCCATTTTTGGGACCATTGTGCCAACCCTATCTGAACCTGCGTTATAGCTTGAGATGCTGCACAGAGGTACTGGGTGGAAGGATAAACTGTCTACACATTTAGTTTCCCATATTCCAACATATTCTGATTTTAGGTTTGGGGAGTGTTTTCAATATGTTATCAGTAATAGCATCAGTAGCATGATTTCAGAAAACCCTAATCTAGACCAGGTATTAGAGAAAGGGATTTGGGTGTCACAATGTAGAATAGGTAAACAGGCGGGGACTGCCGTCTACACACAGCTAGGCCTTCCAGCCTGATGGATGAAATGGCTTACAGAGGACACAAGCGCTGTGACGTTGATGGACAGTCTGATATTGCCTCCCTAATCTTGCCTCCACTCAGTCTCTCACACACACACACTCACACACACATTTCTCTGTGTCCCTCTCACTCCTCCATCTTCCTCTTTCTTTCTTGTTTTCTCAGTTCTGCTCTGACTCATACTTTTTTGTCTCTGCTCTCTCTCATTTCTTAAATTCATTATCTCTCACTAGCTCATATCTCGTCATGTCCTTATGGGGTCTTATGTCGTCTTATGCCCTCTCTTGCTCTGCCTCTCCCTTCAGCTCTGCTGCTGCTCTCTCTGTCCTTGTTTGCACACACCAGCATGCTGACAAACACACAGATTCCTATAATAATTTCACAAGATCAAACAACCACTACTTTGTGTGAAGGACACAGGAGAAACACGTTAGTCAGCAAACTAAAAATCAAAAAATATTCACCCACATACACATATAAAAAGTAACATACTCCTACTTGAGTGCATTAGATAATTAAATACCATATGACTTAAGTCTATGCTGTTGTTTGCCTGTACTAAAAAGAATCGTGCCTCACCTGTCTGTCTTTCATCCTGGCTGTCTGTCTCCATGTCTATTTATCTATTGGCCTGTCTGTTTGGCTACATTCATAGTGCAGCTGAAAATGCTCCAATGTATATTTATTTATATATATATTATTATATAAATTGTATCATTTCAAATCCAGTATGTGGTATATAATATCATACACACATAATGTATGAGACATTTATAGATGTTGTATATAACATAACACTCAAATAAGAATTTGTCAAGACATTAAAGCTGCAATAATATACATTTTAATCATTTGGTAATAATTTACCAGCTGGATCTAATGGTTACATCTAATCTGAAAAGTGTTGCTTGTGCTGTCAAACCCACAGAGAACTGTCACTTTACTCAAAACTTTCTGGCCTCCTTTAGCTCATTGTTTTCATACTGTATGTTTTGTCCTCATCAGCCGTGTTTCCTGCTGAAGCAGGCAGCTGTTTTAAGAAATAAAATCTCTGATGAACTCACTCTATGCTTCTTGCCCAGCACCAGCCCCAGCAAGGACAGACAGAAAGACAAAGTTAGCGACTAGATAAAAAGCTGGATATTTCTCTCAGGAGTTGGTGGAAAACAAAACGGAGTTAAAGGGAAGTGATTGTTGGACTTATTCATCAGATGACTCCAAATGAATGTTAATGTTACTCCGTGCCTCGTGGATGTGTTAGTAGACAACTGTTTGCTAACAAGTTTGCCGTAACAACTTTATAAAGTGGTGACATGTCAGATGTTGTGTTGTCAGCTTGTTTGCAACCCCATTGGCATAAACAAGAACAAAAAAAGATTTGCGTAAATAGTCCTGAAAAGAAAATCATTTGACTTGCGGTTTATGGTGCGTTTCAGCCACACACAATCTTTTTGGCAATAGTTACCATAAGATAATGCAAGTCAACGTGTGTTTGCTTCAGCATTCAATAGAAGGTACAACAAGATCACAAAAACAAACACCTGTACATAGAATTCTTTTGTAACTCTGTATACAGAAGATCGTGGCATGTCATTGTTGCTTCCCATCTGTTACCTTTATTAATTACTGCTGTTTCTGCTGTCTGTATGTAACATGGGGTTGCCATATGCTGCTATTTTTTTTCTTTAGGCTTCCTTTTGTTGATATACCAACTTTCCCAGCACAGCTAAGTGTAAAGAACGTTGATTATAATCCAGGTGTTTTTTTCCTGGGATTTTCATTAGGTTTTACATTGAGTTTTATGGACAAATTGAAAAAGTGCATAAAAACAGGCAGATAGGAAACTCATTCATGGCACACACCATCAAGTGAGAAGAGTACAACAACTGATGTGTGAAGTTTTGTCATTTTGACTCATGTCTTGTTTACTTGCCTCTTTGCATTCGATATGGGTTACATCATAGACCAGGCACAAACAGTCTTCCAAAAGCATCAGCCATGAGTTGGAGTCAAACCTGAGCCCGAAGGTCTGCAGACTGAATGCAGCCTTTGTCTGTCTCTGCTGTGAAGCACCTTGTCTGCTCTGACTTCCTATCTGTTGCCTGTCTGCCAGCTTGTCTCTCTGCCAGCCGGTTAACCTGCGTGCACTTAATGTCACTTGTCTGTCCTCATGCCAGGAAGCAATATTTTCTCTCTTTCAAAGAAGAAAAAACGCTGTTTTATGCGATGGAAAAAAATATATAACCACACAGTAAGGCCTAATGATTTTCACAGTTTACATTTTCTTTTCTGTCATTTCCTCTGCCATCCTCTTAAACTCTATCAAAACACATCTGTCATACTCTTTTACTACAGGGAATAGTGGGGGGTTTTCTCCACGGTGATGCTTTTGTGTTCGCCTTTTGTTTCCCCTTTTACCTGTGACCTCATTCACTCTGTGACCTGGTTGTGCAGAAAATAGGAGGATTCCACCCAGCATGGGTTGGAGAAGTGGAAAATAGCACGGCACTCTCATACGACCTGGGTACAGCCCGCTGCTTGATTACAGCAATCAATCAAGCGAGAGATAGAAAGAGGAGAGAGGCGTGTGTACATATGGGGGATTGCGGGTCAGACAAAGCAGAACAGACAATCACAGAGGGCTCTCAAACACACTCCACTCAACTCTTGTGCTCATCTGAAGAACATGTGGGACGAATATCAAAGGGAACACTGGATTCTCCTGAAGGGGAGATAAAAGAACAACAAGAGCACACTATATCCCTGCAGGACACACAGTTTGTTTCCCTGACTTTCTGTTCTGATTTGTCTAGGGTCGGTCAGCGTGGGTGGTTTCAGTTTGACGTTAACACGCTCCAGTGCTCTCAGTTGACATATCATTGGTTCCCAGTGATGCATTACTGCCCCACTCCAATAAATGCTCGAATGTGGAACACAGGTCAGGTGAACCATTCGGGAATTGAAATCACATCCAGTATTGGTGGGCAATGGTTATGAGCTGTTTTAGTGTACTGGGTGTGTTTTTTTTAGCATGATTACATGAATGACTGACGTACCCTTCAGAATGCTTTCTGAATAAACATTTCACAAGCCATATCCTCCTCTCACATCTCTGTAACAACTGTTGTCAAAGTCCAGTTAACAGGGCTGCATATTAGTTTGGATATTTTCAAAGGCTATCCTTAGAAATCTACACAAACCAGACTCGTTTGAAATGTACTGAGATGAGTTACACACGTCTGTTAGCAATGGTCTGTCTGGAAGCAGCACCAGAATCAGAATGACTGGATAATGATCTCAGGGACAGAGAGATTGATCCGGTCTTCCGTCACTGTAATGAGAGACTGTAAGACACCCAAAACACTCTGATTGGTTTCCCTGAAGAACTGGCGGCAAATGTTGGACAATTTCTCGTACTGACTATAACGTTCGAGTCTATAGAGTTTTAAGGTCCCAATAGAAGCGGAAAACGGAGGGCCTGCCACATTAAACGACAAGGCCTTACATAATTTCTGCACATTCTATCAGAAAGGTGCACACAGTTGCTGATGAGGCAAGGGATAGGGTTTTCACATCAAACAGCTGGATCCACAGGGATACAGATCCAGCCTCTAACCAAAATTGTTATCCCGAGGTGACCATATATAGACATAGATGTGCCAGATTGCTGATGATAATTAGGCACATTTTGCGGGAAAATAACGATTGCAAAATGAACTTCATCTGATCACAAGATCTGTCAACTGATTTGGCAATAAACTTTCTCGTTGGTTTAATCCAAAACTGTGTGTGTAAGTGTAAACTAGGTGTAAACTTAGCAGTTTTTCGGGGGTTATGTGCCAGTCTTTTTCTTGGCTGGGAATCCAGGGGGAGATTCCAGGAAGTTACTGGTCTGATTTTTAAGTTAATGTAATGAATAACTCCTTCTATGACATAATAGGTAAAGCAATAAAATCACTTTTAAACTGAGCAATAATCTATTACATTACTTGAGCAACTACTCCAAAAATACCTATTTGGAATTTGGGGTTGTACATTTCATCTATGAAAAAGAGACTCGGATCATTTCTCTATTTCCATTTAACACCACTCAGACTTAAAGGGGATTAGCACCAAAATAATCTGTGCCTTCAATAAAAGTTCTGTTCAGCGCTCATGCCTACAGTACTATCGACTGAAGACTGAAGAAATTATTCCATCACTGAGGTAGTGATACGGATGAACCTGTATAGCAAACTCTGCATACTTTTCTGTGCCTTGTTTGGTCATGACTTTATGTTGCATGCACCCTATCTGGCATTATGTTGGGTTTATTTGCAATTGAAATCACTGTAGAGTTCAATGGCTCAATATGACATCAAAGATATGTCCAAAGTGCTGCCTTCAGAGAAAGATGAAAGATGAAGCATCAACAAAAGAAAGTGGTCTTCATCTCCCTAACTCGTATCACCCTTTATTCACTGCCGTAGCTTTTACTTCCATCACCTCCACCTTAGCTACCTTTGAAATAGCCAGATGCTCACATGAGTCTCATTTGCATAAATGCTCTGCAAACACCCTCGCAGCATGCATAATTGATGAACAGAGCCCAAACAACTGCAGCTTCCCAATGGAATTGAATAGAAGTACAGTACATGCAAACACCAGTAATAGTTCTAATGTATGTATGTGAAGCTAACAATATCTTGCATACCTGTTTGGGTTGAGTGCTTCATTGTTTTGTTTTTTTTACTCCTCCTATGTTTTTTTCACTACTGCACAATTTTTAAGGCTGTGTATTCATTGTGTGTAACTTTCAGCTTCATAGAGTAACACTTATTTTGCAGAATACAACAGATTTTCATCCAGACACATGAATAAGAAAGTTTTCTATAAATAGATTGAGGCACCTGATAGATCACCCGTTTTCTTTTCTGCTTCTCCTATTGCTTTCAGCACTCTCTCTCTTACCTGTATTGTGCTCCCACTCCTCACACCATAATTACCACTGCGTCATCATCACATGTTCATGTTTATCAGTCCACTTCATTCACTACCTTTCTCATTTGTGCAGCAGCTTTTTTCCCTGTCACCTTCACATTTCATCTGCTAAGGCTACAAATGACATGCAGAAACTGTTGCAGATTAAGCTAAATTTTCCAAGGCTGAGAATTCCTGATGCCTTTTTGTAAGATCTGTGTTTAAAGAATGTTATAGCTGAAATGTTGCTGCAATGAAGACTAGGAACATGGGATGCGTGACTGCTTCCACCCGGCTTCCTTCTCTTTAAACTTTTACAAACATCACAGGAACATACTGTTCCTCTTATTTTCTATTCCTATAATTTCATCATTGTGTGTGTTGAAGTCAGATTGTGGACTCAAACAACATTATCCAGAAGTTAAAACAATTCACAGCAGCTTGGCATTAAATTTTGTGTAGTAACATTGAAAACCTGATCTGAACAGCTGCTAAAGCTGTTTCACAACAATTGTTAGTTTAAATTAAATATGGGTTGTGAGGGAAAACCAGTCCGAAAGCCACTGAATGCAATATAGTTGCATGTAAGATTGTAATGTTGACAGACAAACTGCTTTTAAAAGTGAACAAACAACCTCATTGAGTTGCCCTCTTCTCTCTTTATCTTCACCGCATCTTCTATACTGTCCCATGCCCACTCCTCTCCATCACTCTAGTAAGCCTATGCCTCACCCGATTCCCCTAGTACTGCAATGGATTATTTATTCAAAGAGAACTCCATAAATCATGTCAACCTGAACAGCATGCAATGCTTACTGAAGGAGAGAGAGAGAAATATCAACACGTGTGTGTGTGTGTGTGTGTGTGTGTGTGTGTGTGTGTGTGTGTGTGTGTGTGTGTGTGCAGAGAGAAACTGCTCCCTCTAGAACATCGTGACAGCCAGGCTGTTAGCATCAGTGTTAAGCTAACATCTTCCTTTAGAGGAAAAACATGGATGTTAAAAGCATAAGAAGGCCAAGCATAAAAGTTTCATAGCTGGCACAGCATACTCATAAAACAAAGCTGATGTACAGAGGACATGCAGTATTATAATACAGTGATGAGTGCAGAGGTGTAGTGGAATGTATATGTTTAAACTGTTTAAAATATTTAAACTGCATATGAATAATTACGATAATGAAGAGGAAGCTGGAAAAGATAGGAGAAGAAGAAGGGAAAAGAAAAAAGAAGAATTTTATCAGCTTGCTTTTTTGTAGCAAGCTGATTCCTAGTGACATGACATGCTCATGTTTACTACCATGACCATGATTAAATAAAAAAATTTACTAACTAACAAAGGTGGGAACAAAGCATTTGCTCACTTGTTAAGGTGACCATTTTTTCACTTTCAACTTCAATTTCCTCTCTTACTTTGAGCGGAGATTACTATAACCCAACAACTTAATTCTTTTCAGGCAGATAAGGTGAATGTATGGCATTTCACTTCAGATAGATGGTAAAGTTTTTTCCGCCCTACTCCCTGATTAAGGTTTATAACATGTCTACACACATTCTGTCAAGTGTAGTTTTAAAGGCCAAATCCTATAAAACGTTATAAAACTTTTCTGGAAATGGCAGTGACAATTTGAAAATGTTTATGTCTCCGGAGAGTGCTTTTTTAAACTTTGGAACAAGCGCACTAAAGATGTCAAAGAGTGAGCCAGGTGATGATAGTGCGGCTCCATCTGATCTGTGTCACGCACTCTGGGATTTTTGTCACTGCGACGGCGGTGTCACTGTGGCTATAGATAGGTTAGCAGAACTGAGATGACTTAGAGCCCTCTCTCCTCACCTGTCTGCACAGACACAGATAGTAAAACAGACTAAGAGGGAGAAAGAGAGATGTAGACAAAGTGAGAAATGGAAAAAGAGGGTAGAGGCAGATCTGGTGGCTGTCTTTCAAAGTGAGTTAAAGATAAAAAGAGATAGACAGGGAGAGAGATGGAAAAGGGAGTGACTTTGTGAGCCAAACGAGAACATGACCATATAATTGCAGCCATTACCATCATTAGTCTCCAGATTCACTTGGCTCATACTCTACCCGCACTCTTGCCAGCCTGCACAATGCCCCTAAAATAGCCCTGTGTTTTAAATTATGCATGGTGATAGAAATAGACAAATTGCAGCAGGACAATTCCCATCATTCTCACTGGCATATTGCTGCTTTACAAAGTTGAAAAACAGCGAAAAGGAACAGCATTTTTCTCATGAACAATCATTTTATCAAAACAAAAAGTCAACAAAAATGTTTATTTCACATTGTGGGCCATTATAAGACCCTCATTAGAATTCATAAAAAGTTTGAGTGGATGTACTCTACAGTACCTACTCTTGATTTATTATAGGTAGAGGAGGTAAAGGCTTCCTTCCTAGCTGGATGGGCTCTGGGAAATGGAGTGAAAAATGGATTTGTACAGAGGAGTGATTAAATTTGTCCAAATGATATGCTAAAATATAGGAATACCATATCATTCTAGCTAGATTTACCAGAAAATATACATGCATTTCATGAAGGAGACATGGCTTAACATTCACCATGTCTGGAATAATCCTGTAAAATAAGTAGGGGAGTTGGAATTACTAAACTGAAATCTTAGAATACTCAGCGTAGTGTGTGTCGTCTACTGTTGAGTATGACTCACACTGTTTTCTTTGCTAGGCCCAAAAACTGAGTTTCCCCCAGGACAATGTGAACATTTTGCATATTGCATCTTGTAAGCTAGTTGTATCATTCTTCAGGCCTCCGCAGTTCTGTTTGTCACAGAGTGTGTTGATGTAAATGAGGCTGAAATTCAGGCAAGTTCGGCATCAAGATGAACCAAGATTATACTCTATGGAATAATTTTTAAAAAGGGTTGAAATTATTAATTGGAAAAGAGCATCTTGTCACTCCCCCTCCCCCCAATAACTCATTACAGAGGACATTTCTAAAAAGAGCAGGCTATGTTTGTTTATGTTTATAATGTATTTTTTTTTGCAGCAGCCTGTGCTGTTACAGCAGAATGCCTCTCAAAGAGCACTCATTCAGAATGCAAATAATGTTAGGTTCACTTCCGCAGCTGCACAGAGGCCTGAGAGCAGGAGGGAGGGAGAGGAGGAGACGTTTTCATATTCATTCAAAACAGAATGTGCGGGGCAGAGAGAGGAGGAGAAAGAGAGTGGACAAGAGAAAATGAAGTAACGGAGGTAGAAAAAAGGATCTAGCAAAAGAGAGGGAAAGAAGATAAAATGGGACCAGGGGGAAAGGGGGGAAAATGAAAAAAGAGAGCGGGGCAGTGCTCCCAGCACAGCCTTTAACACACCATTGAAACTGTTCATTTACAGAGGAAGTGGCTTAGAGGCAGAGCACAGATATTATGTTTGTGGAGACACAGCGGCACTAGTTTAAATTGCTCAAGGTTTTTTTTTCTATTTAGATGTGCTGTGTATTCATGTGCTTCTCCCAGATGTCAGTTCTGTGATTCGAGCCACAGTTCACTGTACTCTGTGGTGCAGTATTTTCACTAGAGGAGCCGATACAGCACAGGGACTCATGCATTCTTTCTTGCGGTCATGCACCCACTCACTTTTATTATGATTATAGTGTTTATTAGTGTTGCTGCAAATGGCAATTCAATCCTCAAATACTGACTTCCACACATCTTCTTCACCCACAGCAGCATTAGCTAATGTTAATGGTCATTCCATTTTTCAGAGCCATGTTTGTCATCTCACTACATCAGCCACTCAACCAGATCTAACCGACCATGGCACAACAGCACTGCAATTGGAAAACCCGAGGGCCACGGGTATGATTACAGTAATCTATTTTTCCTTTTTTAGGTATTGTTGTAGTTGCATTTCTGCATACTGTATAATTAAAATACCTCAGCATAAATTCTTTTCCAATAAATACTAGTCATATAATGCTTATATACAGTATGTGTGATTTCTAAGAAGGATGTCAAATATTTCAGCGTTTTCAACTGGCCTCTGTCTGTTGAATCTCATTGAATGATAACTCTTGTCGCTCTTGGCATGTTGTATTAATTTACATTCATACATCCATTTTCTATACCCCCTCATCCACTATTCAGGGTTACAGTGAGCTGGAGTCCAGGCTTGGACATATAGCAAATTAGACCCTGAATAGGTCACCAATTTATGATATTAATACAAGTGACTGAAAACCTTGATTGTCTGACAGTCCCAGTGATTGTCTGCCGCTATTGGGCACCACTGAAAAGTTAACTATGTCAACTTTTTGAGAAGTCTAGTGGGAAAACAGGGGTGAATATGCAAAACTCCAGTTGCAGTATGCAAACAAACTAAAGGTCACATGTGGGAATTGTGACCATTAACAAACGATCAGCAGACATTTTGGCAAATTATCTCATTAATATGAGTAGGAGGATTTTTGAACAAAATGACAACATACTTTATGCCTCCAAGCATCATCTGTGAGAGCTGAAAGTGCCAGAAAAATTGAATTAGGATTTTTGTTTTGTCAGGATCAAGTTCAAACACAGAGTTGTTTTTGATGGATCCACATGTAGATGTGTTTCAACTGCTGATTAGAAAGCACAGTGAGAGCTTTTCTTCAAACAGATGCTTGGCTAAGTATATATGACATTTGCACTAACACTGCTGTCCATCTGCTGCCTTGTCAGTCTTCTGATTTTCCAGCTTTTCATGTTATTTTCCTCCACAGGTGAGGGCATGATAGGTCCTTAAATTCTTGAAATTGGATGTACCAGCACTAATTGTGGGAATGAAGCTTTTAATGCATGTTTTAGCAGGAAGGGAATTACCATTCTAATTTTCTCTTCACACTGCTCTCTACCCCTCAATTACTATCTAGTGAACTCACTGGGTAATGTGCATGGTTAGTGTACATTGGGACGGTTGTGGCTCAGGAGGTAGAGCAGGTCATCCATTGATCCCAGGGTTGGCGGCTCGATCTCCTGTCCACATTTCGAAGTGTCCTTGGGCAAGAATGAACTGAAGCCGAACCTGATGGAGGCCAGCACCTTGCATGGCAGCTCCGTCACCATCCGTGTGTGAATGAGACCAATCTGTAAAAGCGTTTTGGGAACCGTTAAACTGCTTTATGTCTCTTTGCTGTCATTGCAGCAGATGATTTTCTGACTGAACTGCAGTTGCTATTACATATTAGCAGTGTGCTATGTGTAGCATGCTCATCATTCAGCAGTAGACCTATTATAAA
The DNA here is from genome assembly GCA_002120245.1 of Maccullochella peelii. NCBI lineage: Eukaryota > Metazoa > Chordata > Actinopteri > Centrarchiformes > Percichthyidae > Maccullochella > Maccullochella peelii. The sequence goes on along the minus strand of LKNJ01002797.1, from coordinate 61,212 downwards.
AAACCTTGCCAGTCTTTACCAACCTTTACACTGCATTTTTGCAAAGAAATCCTTGTTGTTTCTTTATTAAAATAGATTTACTTTCAATGCCTTGTCATGCTAAATACAAGGCAAATAGGGCCTCCATCTGTGTGTGTGTGTGTGTGTGTGTGTGTGTACCTTAGTGGCCTAGGCCATTTATCAGAAAGTAGTCAAGACCCAGATCAATGATAAGAACATTTAGTAAATGGAATGAGCTATTCCTTCACCGGGCTTCAACGTGAAAATTGATTCTTGTGAGGCAAGTACTGCTGATTAGAATGATGTTTTCACTGCAGTAAAGAAGTACATGTGGGAGTGTGTGTGTGTGTGTGTGTGTGTGTGTGTGTGTGTGTGTGTGTGTGTGTCTGGATAAATCAGTGTGAGCGAGGCCATCGACTGGCTGCATAAGACTGAGTAAACCTGCCACTGTGATCCTGTCTCCCCTGAGTCATCTTCTTGCTTACCTCTCCACAGCCCTGCCGAGAGCCAGGCCCTGAGCTCATCTCTACCCTGCTACACCTGGGGTACGACCATAGACACAGCCTCCACTGCTGGTACAACATCCTCCTTGACCACAATATGCTGCCCTCAAGAAGCTATCAGTGGACCTGGGGAAGCGAGGTTGCAGTGATAATGGTAAGTGTTTAGATGTCACACCTGCAGGTTTGCTGGGGGCGACTTGATGAGCTATGCAGGTCTTTTTTTTCCATTTGTGTCTCCCTCTGTCTTTTTATCTTTCTCACTTTTTGCCTGGTTTTAGCTCACTGTCTATTTGTCTTCCTGTCTTTCCTTCCCAGTTCCCTTCCCTCATATTCCTTCATATGTTTCTTACACTATCCCTTTGATCCTTCCTTTTCTCCTGGCCTTGACGCTTATTACTCCTCACCAATGAGAGAGGCAGAACATTAGGGGTTATTTTAGGAGGCACTTGACCTTCTTAATTTCCTGTTTTCTGGGGATGCAATTAGTGAGGAGAGGAATGAAACAACAGCTAAGCATAACAAGAACACCATTCAGCCAGCTGCCACCGCAAAGCTAGATATCATTGTTTATGTAATTGGAACAGTGCTCCTTTGTAATTGGCTTGCCTTTCTCACAATATTACAGGGAAATGGGAAAACTGACTAAAATACAAAGAGAAAGTAATAGAACTGTTCATAATTATCTCTGTGCGTAATGCACAGTTGCACACAATGAGATTCATTCAGATGCATCTGCATGTATGTTTATGTGCACACAAAAACAGCAGTCCTTTATTTATGGGGATACTCATAGCATACAAGCATACAATAATGTGTTTGTATAGTGTTTGAAAAGCTTAGATATTTCTTATAGTATACAAGTAGACATAAATGGGTCAAAGGACGGCTGAAAGATGTGCATACATAAACAACACCTGAAGTTCTTGCCCTGTGTTGTACCAGACGCCTCAGCTCACCTCCTGTGCTTCATCCCTGCTCTCCATAGATGAAAGGAGTTGCTGACTCCATTGGAATGCATTAGCATTCAGACACCCACCTTCCACCTTATCTGCTGTCAAAACAGCCACCTCTAACTTCCACAGAGAAGCAGTTTGACCAGACATCAATGACAAGCCTCCTTATCAATGGCCTAAACAAGCTTGGTGCATGTCAAAACCGTGGACAGCGGGAGACCGGGAGATGGAAAAAAGGAGTGGGGAATGTGCCTCTGCAGAGAGAGTCAGACAAACACACAACACACAGAGAGAGAGAGAGAGAGAGAGAGAGAGAGAGAGAGAGAGAGAGAGAGAGCATGTCTGACATTTCTAGAGCTGGGATTTTGCTATATGAGGAGACCTAGAGGGAATGGATTTGAGGAAGCCTCCATTCCTCCTCCATGCACCCACACCTCCCTCTTCAACATTTGTCTGGGGCAAATTCACATTGACTTGCCTGGACCAATAAAGCAAGCAGGGGGTTGAGGACTTAGAGTCATAGAGTGGCTCAGAAACACAGATCAAGTAAGCGAGACAGAGAAACAGAGCGAGACAGAGAGGAGAGTGAGAGATGGAATGAAACATAGCGACCACTTTGTGGAGGCTAATGGGGATCCAAATAAAGAATAAAGCCAAAGAGACAGCTCAAGTGATGGCAGAACAATTGCATGGGTCTAAGGGCTTGTCATGATGAAGCACACATCTTGTGTCGCTGCAGGGGGCAGTACCAGGGCTGTAAAATTTGCATGCCTGCTATTGGTAGACACTACATCGTGTAGGGGAAAAACCTGAAAGTACTTGTGTTTCTACAACATGCCCAACAGTGGAACACAATCCTTTTATGTAAGGGTAAGTGGTCCTGTCTTTCAGTATCCGCTGTGTGACCACTGCAGTTTCACAGCATTGTGTCTCTATCCTTTTTGGAATGTGTCCTTTGGTCTTTGATTCCTACAATTTTGAAGCCGTGTTGAGAATGTTGCAAAAAGAGAAAATCTAGCTACACTCAGTACAAATTTGCACCCACTGCTTATTTGATCTATCTAATTTAGATTGAGATGCTCTGTGTTAGTAACATACCGACATTAACGTTCAAACTGATTGATGATTGTTTCAAATACCTATCAAATAGTATTGCAGCAAGTCGTATTGCACTTCCATGAACAACAGAAGCTGAGCTATCCTGACTTTTAGTCTCTAGTGTGGGCCAAACTCCCAAAACACTGGGTCCTACGCTTCCCATAATGCAACTCAAAAGCATCTTTTTGTTAATGATGGTTAACAGCCACATCTTTCAAACTAAACTTTACGTTATTAATTTGTAGACTCCAGGCCCAAGCCCAGGCAACCTTGGTGATATTGTCTCAGACTTGATAAATCTTCTTCCAGAGCCACAAAAAAACATTATAAAACTGTTTTCACAGGCTGAGTAATATTAACTATGACACATTTTGATGTGTAAAATCAGTGGAGTTCCCCCTTAAGAAACTAGGCAGGTTGTCTACCAGATAAACTGTACCTAATTTCAGCCATGGTCCCCTTGTTTCATTGCTGCAGAAATGTTTCCGTGTGGCCCATCCATTAGTAACTATGCAAGTGTGTGCTGTTGCATATGCATCTACAATAAGCTTATTAGAGAGGAGATGCTCAAACAACACTTTTGTGCCTCCCCTAGACCATTCATCACAGCTGGACACTGCTGGGAGAACTCCAGGACTGGGTGGCTTGTGTTGTATGACCACAGTCCTTACAGTCCAAATTGAATAAATGTATAATTGCCTTGGACACCAGACTCATGAATACACTAGGGCTCTTAAGATACATCAACTGACAACAAGCTAACTAAACATAAAGCAATAATGAAGACTCCATGAATGCATCATTTATGCTGATAACCCTTTACTTGTGTTTATTTCAGTTGATGCATAGCTGTCCTATTCTATCATCTCAGCAACCTGCTGACAATGATCAATGGGTACAGCATGAATTTGACCTATCTTATAAACCCTTGCCTCTAAAGTTACCACCCTTCCTTCACTTCATTTCTACCCTCCCTCCTTCTCTGCCTTTATATGTGTTGTATCAGCAAAGTAAATATGCCGGCAGTGATTGAGAGTTTAAAGGTCATCTACAAAACTTGCAGAGTCGGGGTGGGGGGCTGTGGGCTGAGGGCTAAATGTCATTCACAGTCTGGGCAGTGTAGCCAGTGCATGGCCAGAGGGGAGGTCACAAGGTCTGATGAAAACAAATCCATCACTTTGCTGCCTGGGTAACACGCCAAAGAGCTGAAGGGCTACAGGGGTACAGAAGAGCTTTAGGTTATGGAGGCAGAGGGAGGGATGGACAGGGATGAAAGGAAGTTGTGTGTGTTTTTGTGTGGTGCTGGGATGACGCTAAGCATGACTGAGTTGGCCAGAGAAGGCAGTAGGCGGAAGATGTTTAAAGTCAGGGATGAAGAGCGACGGAGATTATCACAGCCAGGCCTCCCTCTTCCACAATCTGGTATAAGAAGAAAAAACATGACCAAAAACGTTCTGTAACACTATTCAAACACACATCACACATTGTCGAAGTTGTGCAGAAAATACATTAATGCCTGTCAGAGATCAAAGAGTATTTTACACATTCACACAAAAAAAATATCTTTTACACGTTAACACTCAATGTCTCAGCCCAGGGTCTTTTTTAAGACGCATTGTATAGCTAGGGTCTGTATCATGAACCAAAATCTGCATTAGTGGTTTACAATACACTATTTAACGCTGCCAAGAGGTTTGGCGACATAGCAATTGCCATAAAAAACAATGGCTCAAGCCAGTGCAAAGCGATTCTTCCAGTGATTATGTGTAGAACAGGACAATTTAGATGATACTAAACTCATTTGTGATTCGTAAACAAAGAGAATTTTATACATGTGGACCAACAAATCTACTGCAAGCTGCATCTCTACAGCTTGTGTACTGTTGAATGCCTTGAGCTCTGACCTTGCAGGAGGGCGACTGGCGAACAGAGAACTTCCCAATAGTGGTCATCAAGGTATCAAGGAAAATGGCTCATTCAATTTACATCTCTGTGACCATTCTACTACCTCTCTTGTTACTCTCTGCGTATTGCTAGAAGAGGCAGAAATGCTTTACAAATTATAATTATGAAATGTGTGTTAGCGACAACTTAAACATTAGAGTGTTGTACAGCTTATACAGGAGGCTCATAAAGGAATATAATAGAGACGCAGCATTTGATGCTGTCAAACAGACACATAAAAGCATTGATTATGCTTCTTACCTCACCTTTGCATTCTGCGGTTTTACACCAGTACATTTGAGAATTAAATTAAGGGTGGCAAGGCCATGTTCTACATTTCTTCAGACAAACATCACAACATCACAAACAATGCATTTTATCCTGTTAAAAACAGAAAACAACCTGCCTTATCCAATCTGTAGTCCAATTATGTAGTAGGCCTACACTTTCACTTTAAAACACAGTTAACGCCCACCGCCAAATGCTTAGTCACCTTGGGGGAGGGGGAGCAGCTTCATTCTGATTTCTGATTGGACGAGAGTGCTGACTCCATCAAGTCCCAAGAAGTTTAGCCAGACAGTGTAATTGCTAATCGTTCAAGCTTGAGACACACCTAACAAGGCGTGCCGAGCCCCTCGCCTTGAGTACACGCCATTCTCTATGGCTCTCTGGCTATAGTGAAAGTGATAGGCTGTCCCCTGAGACCAGTATAATGTACATCTTGCTGCAGCTTCTAATGGGCTAATGGGGTGAGTGTGAAAAAGAATGGCGAGCAGCCTCCACTCTGACTGGTGTGGATTAAGAGAAACCCAGAGGAGCAGAGGTGGTGGTGGTGGTGAGAAAAAAAAGAGATGAAAGTGAGGTTGAGAAAATTTGAGAAATGGAGTGAGTGAGAAAGACAAAGTGAGCGAGATGAAGTGACAAGGGCAAGAAATTGAAAGATTTTGAAAATAAAAAAGAAGTGAGATGCGCAGCAGTATTAGAGACAGTGTAGTAGTAGTAAGAGAGTGAGAGGGATAAGGAAAGAAAGAGAGATAAAGAGGCGAACAGTAATTATAAAGATAGAAGACGGGTGAGGGAGACAGAGAGAAAAAGCGAGACGGTGAAAGGAACTGAGATAGGGTGTTGGGGGAGAGAGAAAATGTGAAAGCGCTAAGAGGTTGAGCGGAAAAGCCATTTAGAGCTCTAATCAGATTGCTATTGAATGTGCAGGAATTAGACTTTGGCCCCGAAGTCGTCTTGGCTACAGTGTGACCAGACACACTCAGCAACACCCAAGTACAGTTGGATCTGTGTCAGCCAGACAACACAGTGGCTAAGGACACCCCAGGAACCAGTCTTGAGTATGTGTGTGTGTGTGTGTGTGTATGTGCCAGTACATGAATTTGGGGGATTGTCAGGTGAATCTTTGTCGTTTCTGTGTGTGCGTGTGTGCGTGCCTGTGAGCCTCTGTGTTTTTGTATTTACGTGTGTGTGTGTGTGTGTGTTATGAGATTAGAACGCTGCTGGCGAGATTAGCGGATTATATAAATTAGTTTAGCGTATTTGTAATGCTTGTGTTGAAAAAGAGATAAGACGCTGGTTGTAGAATACATTGTTCTTAAATGTGCAGGAAATAGCTACACTAACATGGAATTCAATTTATTCATTGCTCAGTGTTATTAATATTACAAAAGCGAGTCCTGTACAGTACGTATTTTTGGAAAAGTCTCAATGGAAGCAATAGCAATGAATGCAAAGCAGACATCAATCCATTATGCATTTTATAGTTATTTTTTAATAATCAGATATGTTGCTTTAAAGCTTGTTATACACAGTTGATAAATAACAGTTGACTTTTTGTTTTCATACACTGTATTTTTTTTTAATACTGTACCAGTAGCCTGTGGTGTAATTATTTAGTTTTTTCCTGTGCTGGCTCTATGTTTTCCCTGGCCGCACAATTTCTAGGCTGACAACTCTTCCCATCATGTCCTATCTGTCTGAATCCCAGCCCAGGACAGGCCGCTCAGCAATGGGAATTATTTTCGACACAATTCACTGTCAGAGCAAATTGGTGCTGTGGGCTGAACTTGAGCATCATGGGTGATGGAGGAGGAGAAAGGATAATGAGGAGACAGACGCAGTGGGAAAGACAGGCAAAGAAAGATAGGCAGAGAGGATGATGGGGTAATAGAGAGCTGGAAAACTGGGGGCTAGATAAGGACAGAAAACAAACAGACATGAAGAGACAAATGGACAAAAGATAGGAGTGGCAGTTGAGAGGAGGATTGGGAGAAGCCAAAAGAGAAAAGTAACTGAAGCAGTAAAACAAATCACAATTAAGTGAGTTTGCAGCTTTGTTGATTCTTGTCAGCAGGATCAACATGTTAGTCCTAAATCACTGAGACAGTTGTAGATATTTTCTCTCAGCTATACTATACTTTCTTTCCACACTACTACTACTGATGGAGTGACATTCGTTTATTCTACTATGTAGTTAAATCTTGGTAAAAATGTGTGTGTGTGTGTGTGTGTGTGTGTGGAAGAGTGGAGGAGTGGGTGGTGTGGAATGAAGAGGCAGTGTGCCGTTCCTCAGCATGTGAGTGAATGTGGAAACAGAAATACATCTGAATATGACTGATGAGATCTGCAGCACATTCTCTCTCTTCCTCTCCTCCTCTCTTTCTCCGTGCTCTCTCTTTCTCTCTCATCTTCTATCTGTGTGTAACCTGGCTACTTTGATGTGCGTGAGACTCGGAGGAAAAGAACTCCTTCCAAAGGCCCCAAACAGGGGAAGAGACATTTGAAGAGAGAAGGCAAACTTGCCTAATGGTGTGTGGGTGAGTGAAAAGCACAGAAATCCATGATATAATTGCATTGCTCATTTGAAACATATTTTTATTCAACATTAGGCTTGAGGTTCAGAATGTTTAAATGCCTCATAATATACAGTATGTGCATATATGTGTCCTCAATCATACACCTCTCCTCACACACGTTCTGACACACCAGGACACAGGAATAAAGACTACGTTTGATTGCTTAGACGCTACGAAGAAAGACAGCGTTTGAATGTTTCAGCACCACGGAGAAAGAGACTGTTTGAATATTTCAGCACCATGGAGAGAGATAAAGGAGATGTGCCCCAATTCCAAACTCAAAAGTAATTATATTCACACCGGTAAACAATGAAGATGTGATGTCAGTGATGTCACTGATGACATAACCCACTTCCCAGCAGACTTCAGTCTGAAAGTAGCATAAATCCAATACATAACTAAAATTAATAAGGTTCAAAGTAAGTAACATGTTTAGAGTTTAAATTGTTTCAATGGTTTGAGCATTATTTGCAACCCTTTCCCATTACTCGGTGTGAAAACTGTACAACAAATCGCTACGAAAAGTCATATCACACATGTTCTCAATGTGTTTACGTGATGCCAAAACTGTGAAATGAGTATCACGCTAGAAAAATGTCTTAAAGGAAACTAAAAGATGGAAAAATAGTCATGCAGTACAGTAATATCAAGCTCAGCCATTAAACATCAGAACCTCCAAAAAAAGCAACTGAAATCTTAGTATTCATGTAAACTAGCACTCCTGTTCTTTAAACTATTCTAGTCCATTAGTATTTGGACTGTGACACGTATAAAAAACAGGCTATTATTCTAACACAGAGAGCACTTTACTTCATACTCATTGTCTCATTTCAAATCAAATGGTCTGGAGTACAAAGCAGACACAACAGAAAATGTGTCACTATCCAAATAACAACATAGTCTTTCATGAAATGTCATTGACCAAAATAAAGCGTTAGAAACATCTGTACTCCCAGAAGTGTGTTAACAATGGCCATATCTAAATGTAAAGTCTACCAAAACAATAGATGTTATTCATTCATTTAATGAAGCAATGAAGCATTGTGTTCTTCATGGGAGCTTGTGCCTCATTGTTTTATGACTATGACTCAGAAATAAATAAACAAGGAAGATAGTAAGGATCACTCTCTCTGGATGCATCCTCTCCACTTGGCTGGTTGTTATATATATATATATATA
>LKNJ01002797.1:460-52625 GCA_002120245.1 Maccullochella peelii | reverse complement strand
TTTTTCTTTCCAGTGAATTAACTTTAAGTTGGTAACTTTAAGTTTCACATTTTGCCAGGTCGCATATGTCTAAGTTCATTATGCTGTCATCCTGCACAGGGAACAAGTTAAGGTGCTTGTCCCTCTGGGGAGTGAGTGCACTCTCCTTCTGTTTGAGTCAGCTTGGTGTTTTCTATGTCATCATCCTGTCCCCTTTGCCTTACTTACTCAATGTGCTTGGAGGCAGCACCGACCTGTCACTGAAGAATGCGCTACATAATTTGCGTCCCTGTCGATCAAAATGGGTCCTTGCAACCCACCTTGGCAACTCACCACGCCAACTTACCTCAGAAACCAACTGTGGCCTAAAAAAGGTTGAAATCCATTGGCATCACAGTGACCTAAGATCCATAAACATTACATGAGGAGCATAACAGAAAATCCTGAATGGGCATTCTCTATGAGTTTTTTTGTTTCAGTAAAAAATCATTAAAGATACTATTTGTTGTAGATTTTGTAGCATGGAGCACCAAGAGGCACATTAAAAACCTCTGATACATATAAAGACAGACCGCTAATATTGTACTTTTTATTCCACTACATTTATCTGACGACCTTCGTTAGCAGTTACATGAGATAAAGGCAACAAAAACCTGGCATTGTAAACAAATTCTTCTTCATCATCCATTTTACTGATAATCCATTTACTTTCCTATTTTTTGCTTTATTTTAATGTTACTTTATTGTTTCACGTCATTAGCGCTTCTAATGACCACAGCGGTAATGCTGCTTGAACATAATATGTGCAGTATGTCTTCCACCACTGATTAAAAGTGGTTAAAAGAAAGAAAAGTCACTCCTCAAAAATCACTCCTACAGTCTGGTTGTTTTATATATGCAGTTTTTCAGGACATGGCTCATTGGCAAATATGTTGTCACCACGGGTCAGTTGACAAAATTCTCACAAAGCACAGCGAGGAAAGGACATCTAAGCTCATTCATCTATATTCTAATATAGCAAACATTGAATTTTGAAGTTTCCTCTGTGCATTAAGAGCGACACAAACAAATTCCAAGACATGCTGTATATCAAATTAAGCTTCAAAGCCTCAAACTGTCTTTCAAGTCCAAGTCTTTGAAGTTTCATAATTCAAAGTTTTATAAATAGGAGTTGAAACAAAAAAAGCTTTACTGTAGTCTGAGTAAAAGTAAAGGTGACTGGTCTTGGACTGTAAGGGTATAGTTTTAGTCATGTGAGGTCAACATGTCAATGAAAGGCATAACATGTCTTGTGAGTCCTGCTTATTTCATTTTGTATGAAATTTCTGATTTGCACTGTGTTCCTTAAGTTCCATGTTCCATTTAACCTTTTCCCTGATCATCATTACACCCACCCAGTTGGCATTTACAGTTTGTTTTACCTGAAGGGGTAGCCTAAAGGTTGGATGTGTGGTTACACCCAAGGTGCCCTTGAGCAAGGCACATAGCCTCCAATTGCTCCAGTGAAGCTGCTCAGTAATGAGTTCTGGAAAACTCCCTGAGGTGATGGTATGAATATAAAGTGTGTTGCTGTGTGTGAGCATGCTTGGGGAGGAAAATTAAGATTAATTTCCTGGATAAATGAAGGTTGCTGATTATAAAGCGACAACAGCTTCGCTCACTCTTCACTGTTCTGGATAGAGGATTCACCCTCCAGTCACAAAAGGCTATCAGTGGCATTTTGCTTAAAATAAATTGTCTCTGTGTGTCTCTCTCTACTTCTTGTTGAGAGCAGACTCTAATTAATTAATAGCATGCGACAGTAAAATTGCTTCCACCCAGAGTTCTCTATTCTAGTCTCTGTGGCAATTATATTTTCTGTGGTATTGTCAGAGAAATCATTGAGCATTAGCTACATAGTTATTACATTAACTACTTTCTTTTGTGTATTCAAATTCATCTTCAGAGCTTTCATATTGTGTATTATGCTAAGTGCTTGTGCATATGTGCATATGCAAATGTTTGTGCAGTGAAGGTACAATTAAACCTGCAATATAATGATTTTTGGCCACGTGGGTTCAGTGGAACAAGACACAACATTGACTTATCACCCTAGTTTATATAGTGAACATGTTGCCTATTTCAGCAGATATGTAGTGACATTAGAATTCATTGGGAGTGGTGGGGTGTGTCCACCTGATGAATGTAGTTCCAATATGCATCCCCCTTTTAGCTCTGTTATAGTTTCTACCTGAGGGAAATATCCAGCTCATTAGCTGCTAAATGTTCTACTATGTCCACCAGCTAGTCACTAACTCTGTTTGTCTGCTGTTTAGTGCTGGCAGGTAGCTTAAAGTGGGTTAATCAGAACTTTTTTTGCTCTAAACAGCTGACTACAGCTGATAGAAAGCAGTGATGAGAGCTGTGAGAGGGAATCAAAACACTAAAGTTGCAGGCTGTAAAACAAAATGAATGAGCTGAAAGACATTTAAAAGCTTTGTATAGCTGAGGGGAACTGCAAAGTCTGATGATTATTCTTTGTGGGTTCTTCACTTTGAGCAACACCTTCAAATGACACATAATTAATATTAGTAATTTGACATTGTTAATAGAAATTAAATACTAAACACTGTGTAAAAAGTATTTTGTGGAACAGCTGGGGCTTCACATAGAAATCTCTGTGGTACAATATCATTGTGACTATTTTGTCTTCACTAAATCTGCTTTTCGTTTGCACATCACCACTTTCTGATCTTAATGACACTGGAATTGCATAGTTCCTTTGGGATGCTCTAAAGGTGATGCATAGCTATAAGGGCACCAGACTCCATTTTCTAAACGATGACATCCTGTGCTGATAACTATATGATGTCGACAAACAGTTAGCAGGCTGACTCAGTTACAGCTAAATCTAGAACTGGTGTTTCTTAACTTCTTAGGCAATGATTGTCTTTCATGTATGGGGTGGTTATGTCTTTTATGTGTTTCTACTGCAAGTGCAACAAAAACTTCTCTACTAGGAAATACATATACTGTATATATACATATCTTATATGTATATATACAGTATATGTATGTTGCTTAAATTACTGCTGGTTTGCAGTGTGCAATGCACATCTTTAAGCACATCTTTCTCTTGTGTTTTACCTGACTATTTTTATCAGTTCAGTCCCTGCCCCCAGAGCAGTGCACTGGAACTCCTTCACTGAGGGAGATACCAATTTTTGAGAAATTTATGTAGGCCTTTTCCCAGGCAAAATTTGCAATTTACAGAATGCCCTTTCGGAGACAGCCTCATGTTCTGTCCAACCACCCTTTATCAAGTTAAAAGGCAGACTCTCTCTTAAGAGAGCACTCTGGACAAAATGGTCAGGTAATGGCACATAATGTCTCAATTGTGTCTTTTCTTGGCACTATAGACTTACACTGCGGGCTAACATTCAACAAATGTGGTCATCCAATCACTCATTGACGTCAAGCAGACAGTCAGTGCTTATCCAATCATGTACTTACATGCAAATTAGTTTGTCGATTGGTGGCAGTGGCATGTGTAATTGTGTGCTTTTATGCAAATCAAGTTCACATGAAATTCACAAGTTGAACCAACCTCACCAAATACAGAGGCGAGGACACGTGCAGTAATTACAGCTTGCATTTTTCTTGATGGCATAGAATGACAGAGGCAATAGGCTAACAGCATGCAGTACATTAGGTTCACTGTGGGACCAACTCTTTAATTCATGAGATAAGCAGTGAATTTAATGGCCTACTTAATCAGTTGCAAATTCCATGTGAAGAATATGTAGAAAAACTGAAATATATGAGAGCAGTCAGAGTGCATAATAGCTTTCCATTTTACCGTAACAATTTACTGATTACAGCTGTATGTTTTAGGATGAAGTATTGCACTAAATCTTCAGGACTATCTACTCAAATATCCACTCTCAATCCAATATCTGTCTCTTTCCCTGAATCTCTTTTTCGCTTTTTCCTTACAGAGCACCTTGCAATCGATTACACAAAACCGCAGGTCAAAATGGTTCACTGAATTAATGAGAGCAGAACAGGCTTTCCTATTCAAGTAAATAATGAAAGACCTGGCACTATTAGCATGGCAGTTGTATAATGTTTGTTGTTTTTATTTCAAAAGACATGTTGTATTTTGCATTAAATTTGCATTTCTGCGCTTTATTATGACTTGAAAATGTAAAAGCAATTGACTTCTTTGTTAAATTAAGAAAGCATTATTGTCAGAGAGGCAGCCTGGTGTTTGAAATATGACTGCTAAGATGAAATTCTCAACATATGTAAGGACTGCTAGGAAGGTACTTTACTGGTATTTAGAATGTTTCAACACAATAAAGGCAGTTTCAGAGGCATCTGCAGCTTTCCTGACACTTGATTTATCAACTGTCAGCAACAATCCCTGCTGTTAACCTCCTGCAGCAGATGTTCACATTGGGCTCAGGAATTTGTTAACTTTGAAAGCATCACATGTGCATATGTGACAGGAGCTAATTTCCTGCATCCTGTAGTGATTTTATGACATTATCGGATGTTGTCTATTTTAATTCCATTTTTAATATACTAAATATTAGTATCAAAGAGGGGGACAATTTGAAGCTGTATTTGTGTAATTGTTGTGTGTGCCAGAGTGAACACAAAGCTGATATGAAGATATCTGGTGCATTTATGTAAAAATCGTCACAATTAACATTCAGGGGATTAAAAATATAAAAAAATATGCCAAAACTGAAGTTCTTCTTCTGCAACTCTTTCTAATTATGCTTACTTACGCAGCAGGCGATCTCCTTTCTTTTCATTTCGATTCTGAGCCCCAAGCTGGGTGCTGCAAAATCAGGATGAAATATCCGTACCATATATCTCTTTCACTGTATGCTATGGAGCTGGAGGTCCCCAGAGCACACTGAGACACACATAAATTGAATTCAATAGAGAATTCCATTTGGGACCAGACATTTCCTGGAGCCATCAGCACTGGTATCATAATGTGCAAAAGACACCCAGTACGTTTCAGCCAGAACAATCATGACTTCAAAGGCCTCCACCCTGAAAGCGACTGTGAAAAATCTTTTTTCAGGCAAACCTCAAGGTCATGTCTCTCTGAGAGGTTCTGTACTGAAGAGTTTCCTTTGGATGCATTTAGACTGCCTAAAAATGAACACTGGTGAAACAAGAGTCATCATTCTCTCTTTTCATCTTCTCTACACTTCACAATGTCCTACTGGATCCCTGACCATGTCATATAAGAGGTGGAGAAACATTTGAAATCTCCAAGCGGCCTTTGAGGGCAGTGCATTGATGAAGTTGTAATTTTCAGACTTGGTGACTCTCTCAATTATGAGTCCAAGAGTTTCAGATGAAATGTCACAGGTGTAAAGGTCAGGTCTCTGGTTACATGACAGTTGCCATTTTCAAACAACTTTCTCGGTTACATACAATTCCTTGCTGGTCTTCATGTTTGAAATGCAGCTTAAAAAGTTTTAAAAAGTTAAAGATTTAGTAACACCTGTATTTTATTATTTAAACATACCTTTACGTTACGACTGTCGCATTTTAAAGGTATGTCTCGGGTAGCTAAAACATCTTAAAAAATATAATATGAGTGTCATATTTGGGGAAATTTTGTGTACATCCTGATAAATATTCACCAATTCACACACACACATTCACACACAGCTGTGCAAGGCCCTGGCCGAACTATCAGAAGCAATTTGGGGTGTAGTGTCTTGCTCAAGGACACTTCAACATGTGGAAAGGAGCTGGGGATCGATCCACAAACCATGTGAATAATGTATGACCCATTCTACTTCCTGAGCCACACAGCTGCCCCGCTTTATGTACATTATATAGACAATTTCAAAAATAGACAGTGTTGTAATGTGATTATTACATAACATTGCATGTCTATCTTTCTGTGTTTGTGTCGCTGCATTTCTGTCTGCCTCTCTGCATTGTGCATATGAACTCATGTATCTGTGTATCTTTGTGTGTGTGTGTGTGTGTGTGTGTGTGTGTGTGTGTGTGCGTGTGCATACAGTATATGTGCCATTTCTGCTGCCAGTGTGAGCTGTGGAGTGGCAGAGTCGCCAGAGGCCCTGCCAGCCAATAGCTTCCTTGTCAGAGTGCTGCCTTATCTGATGATCCATGAGCGTGTGAAGCAGCAGTGAAAGCCAGTCCATGGAGTGGAAATATCACTTGATAATACCAGATCAGATCCCCTCTTTCATAACACATGACCTTGCATTTATAGTTTAGATAATGTTGCCGATGGATGGGGGAAATTTCCAGGTGAGACAGAGATTATATGGGTTGGCTTAGACAAATGTTTGTGTGAACTGAAAAAATACAGCTAAGGTGCCTTTGAGAAATGCTGGTAACTTATAACTGCATTTCCACTCGAGAGTCTTAGATACAAAAGACTGTTTGCACCAGCAGCTAATAAAACCAGGTAATCCAGAGAAATAATTATTTTTCAGTAAATAAAGGTTAAAACCTTTTTTTTTTTTTTTTTTTGGTAAATGTGCTAAAAACAACACAGAAAACAAAAATATCACCAGTCCAGCCAATCAGAACTAAGCTTTTTCCTGAACCACTGTACTTAGGAAAGATATTATTAGATAAAATATCTATTTAATATTTCTGCCATGACAAAATAAAGTATGTATCAATACAGTTGAAACTAAATGAGAACCTGCAGCCAGTCTGTCAGTTTTAAAGTTGTTCTAATCTAAATTCAAAAACAAAGTCATCATATCCTGCCACAGAGGCTTCCAGCACCTCGCCTCCCCAAAATGAAGTCGTACTGACTCGCATTCATCACACCGTAACCAAGTTGATCACAGGAAGTCCTCCGCTCAGCGTGACTGCACAAAGTCATCACTTCAGTTGGCTGGTAGCTGCATGCAGTATATGAGAGGCATCCATTCACATTAGCACCCCACCCACTCATACCACATCACTCACACTCTCTCTGGGCTACTCCATATTGATAATGGATTCCTGTCTTACCGTAAGCATTAGAGAGTGTGTGTGTGTGTGTGTGCCCAGTAAAGCAATGTGTTCCCAAATGTCCTGCCCCATTTCCTGGATGTTTGGATGGCAGTATAAAGTCTTTTGATTTCAATATCTGGATGTTACTACGAGTCCTCCTGTGGTCATTCAGTGCCTGACTCATATGAACACACATTAATACATGCAAGCACAGATGCAAACAGAAACATAAACTAGAGATGTAGTAAATGCAAACAGACAGGCCTGAAACATGACTGACACAATCTCCAGTCAGTTATTTAGTGTATGCTACAGAAGGACACACGCAAATACGCAGGCTGACAATTTCATCCTGAGATTGAGGGTTACAATAGGAGGCATTTCTATCTGTGTTAGCGAGACGACAGGAATAAATCACTGCAACAGACACAAAATGGAAAAAAAACAGACACACAAAGTGAAACAATCCAAAATCCTAGACTTGCAATGAAAAATCACAAGAGCAATAACGGAACAAAATTCACAAAGCAAACCAACAAAAATCTACATGTTCACCAAGAGAAAAAAGAAAAACCGGAGATGACAGGATATTAAAAGACAACACCATGCTAGGGCCATTGCTCTGAGCCATCCAGTGCTTTTAATATAATATATATATTCAGAGTTGAGAGTTGTCTGCATTCTTGACGATAAGTCAAGTGCATTCTCAATATGGGGTCAACCAAGGCTGTGGACATGTAAAGCAGTCTGAATGAAGTAAAGATCTTGATTAAACAATCAATTTCCTTCCCAACCCTCATCAATGATCACAGGATTTGGGTAGTGACCAAAATAATGAGATGAAGATCCAACAGTCAACATTAAACCACATTTTTGTGCATTTCTTGTGTATTAAAAAAGTACTCCACATTCAGCATTGTACTTCTATAACACTGTCAGACTTTCGATGGACAGTTAAAAAAAAGGATCAAAATCGATGCAGCAGAACCAGGCACCTGCAACAATGCAACACGACCGCCGACAGACTGGGTGTGGATTCGGGTGCGTTATGCTAGTAGCCGCTAATATAACCTCAAACCACTAGCCTCAGACAGAGATGAGAAGCGGCCTACAGAGGTCTGGTAAGCTCACTTCTTTCTAACTCCACAACCCCATATTTTTTATTTATTTTCAAACTTGAAGTCTTCAGGCCCAACCAACTTTGCCCCAGTCACTTGAGGCAATTTATTTGACTTTCTGCAGCTCTCTCTCTAAAGCCACAAAAGGCTTTAAACAAGGTTTTTCTTTTTTTTTTCATTTGCAGTAGTACCCTCCAAGACCTGTAAGCAGACCTGTAGCTACAACTTGGAGCTATGTGTCTACAGAGATACCATGTGGAGACAAGAACTGTGAATGGTCACCTTGGGCTGTTTGTGTTTTTTCTTACATGTTTCAGACAACATCAAGTGACTACCACAAGCAAGATGAAGAAGGGCTCAGTAATCTCCTATTCAGTAACTTCCGTAACACCAGACATATTTTGTTGTCTAGCAAGGCCACACAAACGCTCTCTAAGAATGAATAAGAAAAACCCAAAAGATACAGCTTGACGATGTACAACACATTCTTTGAGTGTTGCAGTCCTATCAATGAGTGAAATCCAACACTCAACTATAAATCACTTCCTACACCAGAGGTATGTATGGTAGGACCGCAGCACACCATGACACACAAGTGTAATTCCGTTTACTTCACAGGATGTCAGATATCTGAAAGGAGCTCAAAGTAGAACTGCTGCTCCTTTGCATTAAAAGGAACCAGTTAAAGTGGTTGGGCATCTGATTGGGATTCCAGTAGGACACCTCCCTGTGGAGATATTCTGGGCATGTCCAGATGATAGGAGACCCAGGGGCAGACCCAGAACATGCTGGAGGGATTACATAACCCATATGGCCTGGAAACACCTCAGGATGTGGGTGGGGAAAAGGGCACATGGGCTACATGCATAGTTTGCTTCAGCTGCAGTGGATGAGTGGATGGATGGATCTGTTGAGATGCATGGTAGGTCTTCCTGTCCTTAATCAATTCTGCAAGGTTTGTGTTTAAAGACAAACAAAATATAGACAGAGAATAAATGTGCATCTATGCTTGCATGTGGAAGGCCTTTCTTACCAAAACACTGAAGCCACCAAGGACTCAGCATGCTTTAGGTCATCATTACCTTTGCCCATGTCAAAGTTTGAAGGTCAAAAGGCAGGCAGGGGTCACTTTCCTACAGGGTCAGGTGGCCTGTAAAGAATTGCTTTCTGTAGCAGGAACTCCACTGGGAGAAGATGTAGTAGAGACCCACAGGGTGTTTATCAGCTATTGGATGATGGAGGCTCAGAGATCACACTGGGGTCAATGGATTATAAGGTTAGATTTTTCTCTACCAAAACAAAAGATTGATGTAATAGGAAACTAAAGCTTTTGCAGTGGAAGGTGCCCTAGGGTGCAAATAAGCTTAAATACAATAAGATACACTTTAACAGTCGCCAGGGGGACCTGAGAAATTGTTCAAAATGTGACCTTTTTTCCCCAACTTTTCCCTTTTTACACTTGGGCAGTGGTGCCTCCTAATTGAGTATAGAATACACCTAACAAGGCACCCAGCCTCGCTTACAAATGACTCCCAGTCCCACTCATCCTTCTTGTGCTGACCTTTAGAGGTTTATTTTATGGTCTCATGGACGACCGAAATGTACGGTCTGTTAGGCCGAAAATTTATTTTATATAGGTTTAATATAAGAGCAGCAAACAGCCAAGAAGTGCATCTCATGTGCTGAGGTTAACTCTATTTCCACTGCGCTTACTTTTTATGAGTCTCTTCTTTCTCCTAATTAGTAACCAATGGAGAAGATATGAGGATTTAGTCAAGAAACAACAAATGGAGCCAATAGTGTAGAATGCTACAGAATGAAAAGGACCAGTAGCACTGTTGTTTTGGCTGCTGTTGATTTTACTCCTCAGGCATTTGGAAAGAAAAAGAGATAGAGACACCAACCAAATAAAGAGAAACAGGAAGATAAAGACAGAACATTGAAAGCAATGGTAACAACCGTTACAGAAAACGATCACAGCAAACCCCAGCTCCTGCAGGAGGAAAAAATAAAAAGCAAAGGACAGACAGAAAGAGACAAATGCCTAGAGCAGTGAAAATAGGACTAACCAAACACTCTACTCCAGCTGTCAGAGGGGGACATACAGAGACATAAAAGAAAGGGATAGAGGAGGGCTAATAAGAGAAGGGCTATAGAGTGAAACAGAAGCTCAGAGCAGTAATAGCAGCGAAAGCAACAGCAATCAAAAACATCTGCCGGCAGCTTCAGCACTGCCAGCTATACCACCCTGTGCACTCCGGGAGAGATGTTTGAAATCAGCAAAACACCAGCCAGAGATTGTTTACGGAAGACAGAAGGCTGAGCTCTCGGCACAACACCTTGATGCTTTAAATGCTCCAGAGATAACCGAAAAATATCTGATCTGCACAACTGGCGGAGAATCAAATGCTCAAAGCAGCATCACATACAGAACAGGAAGGTGAGACCCAAGAAGAGAAACAAAAAATCTGAAAAAACATGCTCGTGGTATACATACTTGACGCCCACATGTAGATTTCAATCCAAAACATATTTCTATGTTGCCAGTGAGCCAAATCTATTTGTATTTTTGCAAATGTGTTTGTTTTCCATGATGGATTTGTTCACATTCTGTCTCTACTGCCCATGGCTTTTAAAATGGTAAGAATGAATAACTTTGTAACGCCAACAGGTAAAGAGATACACTGATACCATCACTAGAGATTAAGATGTGCCCCATACTAGACATTTGTGTGTCTGGTGTGTATGTTGTTCTTTTCCCCTCTGCTCTTCTTGCTCCCACCCTCTCTTCATTTCCCCATCATTTCCTGTTCTCCTTTCTGCTCTTTTAAATGTTTTGTCTCTCATAGCACATAATGCGCCATTTGGTGTCATTTAATATATTACATGCTGTACGCTGGACACTTTATTAACGAATACCCAGAAGGCCCATGTGGTGTATCTAACAGCACAGGATTGTGATGCTCTAAGTGTTACAGTGAGAACACAAACCACCTGATCAGTAAAACAAGCTGGGATTCAAAAACCAAACAAGACAAAGTCCTCTAATGCCCTTGGGTAGTTAAGGTATTAACAGATGAGCCAACAAAAACTTTGAAAAGACTTTGAGTTCCAAAGCAAACTCTCTTTGACAAACACGCCCTGATTATTTATTCAGAATCTTCAGTTTTGGCTCATTGGTTGACTAAGTCAATATGCATATTTTTCTTTGACTGTGTCTGTTTTTAAGCTGATTTTTGGTTTGTTTGCCTGCACAATCTGGCACATCTCTCCAACCATACAATCTTTTCCTCTGAAAGAAAACAAAACAAAGCATAGCTAATAGTGTATTCATGAGGGGAATTTAAACTGGAGGGACATGCGTGAAAGAGAAGTGAAGCTGGGTGAAGTAGAGAAGAAGAGAAGAAAAGAGCTTCTCCAAAGGGGGAGTGATGTCTGAGAGGTGAAAGGCAAAGTGACATTTGTTATTGGGTGTTGCATGAAAACAGGAGAGTGAGATCTGAAAAGGCCAGTGTCCTCTATTCCACCTCACACACACTCAAGAGCATACCCATGCAACACACACAACGTCCTAATCAAGATGAATGAGATTTGCTCTTCAACAAGGACATGTCATTATATTATGAGACAACTACATTATTGCTCTCATCCGACCATTTTCACAGCTTGTGTGTAGTGTGTGTGTTTGTATGTATGTGCATGAAAGAGAGAACCTTAATGATTAAAGAGGATCATTGCACCTAAATGTCAGCCTGCCAGCTTTAATTGGCTAAATGAGTTTCTGAGGTGATGGATGTTGATAATTGTCTTGCTCCATTTTCTTGTTTCTCATCCCAACACACATGCATGTTCATGTACAAATGAGGCCTACCACACTCTAGAGATCTGATCTAGCCTTGTATGTTATAGCTGGAGCATGCATGCGGACACAAACATAGGTCTAAAGATTGGAGAACTGTTGGTTTGTGTTAGTACATTGGTTGTGTTGCCATAGAGAGACACACCCTGCTTATTAAGTCCTCTAAAGCTTCAGTCAGTTTAATCTTATAGTTAACAATGTGTCTCGTGGCTAGACTGTGCTGCCTGATCTTATCTGCATAATGTGAGTGTGTGTGTTTTTGCATATGTACTGTCAAGTGCTTACGCCCTGATACATTTGCTGTTGTCCTGCAATACCAATTTACCAAAAGACCTCCTGTCTGCAGTCCATAATCACACAGGTTAACACCCAGCAAATCATCATCTACACACAGCTAATACAGGCTTGTCTGGTTAGGAGAACATTATACAGGTAGTATGTGCAAACAAACAGCCCTCTGTGTGGCTGCCACAGACTGCGCAGTCCTCTGTGAACAGCAGTCAATAATTCATTACACCGTGAATAGTAAACAGGAGTGCGGACTTGATGGGATGATAGCGGTTCTTCTACAAATCATTATCGCTATGAGACAGAAAACATCATTAACCACAAACTCTTGGATGTTTGATGAAGCACAGCCAGATGACACCAACCAATCTGATGCTCATGTTTCCTTCTTTATTCGTTATAATCCCAATTAGAAACATTAACTCTAAAACTATAACTCTGAAATTCCTTTATTTTATATTGTCATGTTGTGAAAGGCTGTTATGCAATGTCTCCTGGTCTGAATGATAACGATTTAATTCATTTCCAAAACTATCCAAGGTTTAGTCCAGCCAACTTCCCGTGAGTGCTGGCATAGCTTGCATATCATTGCAAAGCATCTCTTCGAAGTTCCTCACATTTGCAAGATTTGAAATTCGAACTACAGTTCAAATGTGAGGAAAATAAATAAATATTCAATCCGTAATTATCTGTTCTTATTCAAAGCACAACAGGCCATGCCTTGTACTCTAGCGGGAAAGTTCCCAAAAAAGCACTGTTCGTCTGACTCACTGCATGCCCTGATGCCCATTGGTAAACTGGGCTATTGTTGTTTCCTTTGCGAATGCCAAATGAACAAAACTGGTGAGCCATGCTGAATCACCAAACCATCTGGGAAGTAATTTGTGGATAGAAAAATCTTGGATAAACGTGAGGTCGTTTGCTGACTTTGTAAAATGCAACAGTGAGGGGAAGGTGAAGTGAGGCAGCTCAGGCACTGTGAATGAACGAACAATGTCAATTCAACAACATACTTTAGGACTGCCGGAACAATGTCAATTGTGCAACATACTTTAGGACTGCCATTAGTCACTTGCGTTGAGTATAAACCCAGTGGACTAAGTGGGCTGCATTCAAATTGATTCTAACAAATAACATGTTGGTTCTCATTCGATCTAATTTGATTATTTGAAAGCCCTAGTACTGACTGTAGGTATTCCCTCATTTAGCATCTTCTGGCCAAAACGGGCTCCTGCACACATGGGGCAACAAGGTTACAGCCTACCTTAGCCTTCTTGGTGTACAAGTTGTATAAGCCTCCAGAGGGAGCTGCACAAAATCTGACAAATTGCCTCAAGTGATGTCACTGGAAGCAATGTTAGTTGGGGCTGAAGACTACAAGTTTAAAAGTACAAAAAAAAAAAAAAACTGGGGTCGTGGAGTTACAAAGAAGTGAGTTTACCAGATCTCTGTAGTCGGCTGCTCATCTTTGCCTGAGGCTAGTGGCTGAAGGCTACATTAGCCGCTACTAGCATAACACACCTGAATCTCCAGCTGCATTTGGGCAATGAAATGTAGCACCAGGTTTTAGCAGGAAAGAACAATGCATGGAATAGTCTGAATCTTCTGTATCAACTTTGATCCTTTCTTTTAAAACAGTCCATCATGAGTACGATGATATAGTGCAATGCTAAATCGGTTGAGTACACTCTTTTAATCTGAGCTAGGTTTTCAGAAACCACCATGAGGCTGTTTCTAAGTTGTACCCATGACCGACGTAGTGAAGCATCTCTTAGGCACCATGTTATAAAGTGTCTGCACTTTCTAGTGAATGGGAAGGGCTGAACTCTGATCTCGCTCTGATATATTTGCCTGGTAAATCCCCTTCAGTCTTAAAAGGGAGCTACAGACGAAAGCAAAGGAAACAGATTAAAGTAGACATTTTAGGCCTTTTTTTGGCTTGAGATGCAGCTCAGTAATAGCATGGTGTTCCTAATATTGTGTGTGCTTGGCGTGTATCACTTTGCCATGAATCCAGGAGAATTAAACTAAATCCATCTTTTCCATCAAGGTAAAATGGGTTGTAATAGTTAAAGCTCTCGCTCTCCCTCCTCCCCCTGCTTTATGTTAATAGGTAGAAGGGATTCAACACAACAGTGAGAGATATTGCAGATATCTATAGACACAGTAAGTGTGTTTAAGTGAGCGTTCTGATATATAATCTTCCCTCTAATGAGAATCATTTTTCATCGGTTAGCTGTTTGTTTAAATACACATTCAAGTGTGTGTGAGGGCAGGGGGTGGTATGCGTGTGCATGCATGGCATGGTTATGCCTACAATATATGTGTGTGCTTTAATGGTCAGGGAGCTTCACAGCCACTTAGGAATTAAATGGTGATGACAGTATGCTCTAGCAAGCAGCTGAGTATTCTGAAATGACACAGAGGGATTACTAATGAGACACAGTATTGGAGTTTGGAATAATCCTCTGCAGTGGCATAACTTCAGGTAGTGTTTTACATCATGCAGTATACAGTCATTTGTGATTATCAAAATTTGTTATAAAGTTCCCAGACAGTGTTCTCTGGAAGTAAATCTGTAATGACTAATAATCAATATCAGCTCTCAGTTGGTTAAGATGCATGTAATGTTACTGCAACAGCCTGAGATCAATTATTTGACATATCCTTCCCAACTCTGCCTCCTATATTTCCATAAAAAAATCAAATCTTGCCAGATTTTTATTTCTTTGTATGATCTTTATTTCTGTCCTCCTTGTGTCAATAATGAAAACAAATACGTTTGAGGTAACCTTTACTACAAATGAGAAAAAAGAACTATGATATTATATGTATATTATGAAACATCAAGACACTCCAGGCTTTTATCACAAGTTACCATTGGTGATTTCAGTAATTTCCTGCAGAGTTAATTTCCTCTGGAGTAGCTACATTAGTGCCTCTAGCTTTCTTATTGGACATAAAGACTTCATTGCCACTTACAAATGAAATGCCACTGACATTCTGCCCCAGGAAGCTATAAATCACAGTGGAATGAAATTACAGTGGTATGACCATATGCTTAATCAAGCTGTGGACCACTGCTGTGTGAGTGACAATGTGTGATTCTAATAGGGCACAGAGGAATAAGGAATGATCCAAAGCACGATCAAACTGTGAAGTTTCATCATGAAGTTTAAGCACTAATGGTCTGAATACTGACCGACTGTTTCATCAGTCACACTTTCTTCAGACTGAAGAAGATGAATGAAGGGGCAGGTAGAGGTAAATGAGGAGCTGAGTTAACTGAGGAGAGAACAAGACAAAAACACACACCAGTGAAGAAAAGCACCCACATAAAAATTCACTCCCAAAACACTTGTGTAGATGTGTGTTTTGTGTCTTTGTTGGCCTGTCATGATAGTTTTACAAACTCTGTTGTCTCTGCTGTCAAGAGACTAATAGTCACAGTTTAGCAGTGGGTTGGTGTAGCAAGAACAGACACAACAGCACAACCAGGAAACCTGAGTTCAAGCTAAAATGCTGGTAAAAATGTGCCCTGTAAACACCACATGTGCATTGCTGCATGTGAACCTGCTTTTTGACCCCTGTGCAAAAAGGACAAAATCAAAAAGATATTCATGTATCTAAAATGCAACTTAAAAGCAGCTGGCTAAAATGTCAAATGAGTTATATTGGTGCAAGAGAAGTTTCAATTTGGGTTGAATTTGACATAAAATGCTTAGAAACATGTTCTTACCTCGGTGGAAATTAGGTAAAACCCTAACAAACTGTTGGTGGCCTGCACGTTGATGCTTGTGGGTATGTTTGAATCAGTCCCCAGACAGCACACAATATTTCAGAACAGCACTGCAATCAGAAGTTAGGTATTAGAACTCTATTATTCTCTGAATTTCTCAAACAGAATGTAGGTCCTCTTTAGCCCCCTCTGTTTGAGAAACTTTAATAAATGGCAGAAGGCATAAATCTGAACTGTGACATGCACTCCCACAGCGGAAACAGCCGTTGGTATGATTAGGCGATGCAATTACTGATGTGATAGGATTTCTGTGCATCCTTTACATTGTGTTTCCAGCCAATCTGGACTCGTGCACAGCGGGACTATTAAAGCATTGATGCATTGCAGCAGCCAGCCGGTGGGTTGAGCGAGTGAAGAGGCTCTCCAGCTGCAGTTTCTGTCATTATGGCAACGCTCCACACCTCGTCGCACCGCAGAGCACTTACTCCAACACAACAGGGGAAGAGCATCAGCATTATATCAACTGTGCCTACCACCGCAGAGAGAATAGAGTGTCAAGAGTCACAGAGGAGGAGAAAATGGGCTGATAGACGGCGAGAAGAGGAGGGAGTCGCAGAGGGCTTAGGGGAGCTTGTTGTTGACACTCAGGTGTTCAGTCTCTTTTCTTTGTCTCTCTCTCTCTCTCTCTTTCCCCCACAACTCTGTAGTTCCCCATATTCTCCAGAGGCCGGGGATTATGGGAATCTACGCTATGTAGCTACACTAAGCTTCCAGGGGAGAAGGTCAAGGAGAGCCTAGACAAACAAGTCTATCTTCTTTCCATATGACCTGCTTGCTCTTTATCCATTCTTTCTTCTGTGCTGTCCGCCCCTTACTTTCATATAACCCCACCTACACCGCCTACTGTGAGCTATTACACAAAATCAATACCAATATAAATTCAAACAAATATATCGTTTCAGGATAGGCTATATTTATTTCCTTGAAAAGATCATCCAACTCACTTGCTTTAACATATAGTACTGTAACTTATTTTCTATCATCTTGAAAAGGTGCGTAAACTCTATTTCAAAAGTAAAAATTGAGTTCATTTTCTGTTACCCTCAACCAGATTCAGGGTTTCCCTTTCAATCACTCACTCCTTCCATTGCTCTCGCCCACAGATCCTATCTCTCTTCAGTCCCTCACTTTCCATTCTCTGTTGCTGCTTTAAATTAGGCATCCTTTTTTGACAAGCAGGATTTAACAGTTACTTTATGAAATTTATTTTCTTCTAACGGAAGAATATACCGAGTAGCAGTTTTTTTTTTCATTTCACTGACTCATGTCTGCTGTATTCTTGACTCAGTCAAAAGTCTCTTCCTCGCCTACAGCTTGTACAAAATGCAGCAGATCTGGTTCTTACTGTGAAAAAGGGAAGCTTACAGCAGTTTTATCTAGCTACGTTGACTCTCCAAAGCAACATATTTATTGTGTAAGGCAGCAAAAAGGAGCAAAAATATATATATATATTTGTAAAGTACAGTACACTGTATGCAGATCCTTTTCAGATTTATTTTAGCTTGAGACTACTACACAGACTACATAACTGCAGCTGGAAGCTCTGCACCTTTAATAGCAAACCATCATCCAGGTTGCTTTCAGGGTCAGCCTACACTAAATGGCTAAATGTGACATCTTTTCAAATTCAAATTTTTGTGAAGCCTTTCTACAGTGTAAATAACTTGAAATGAATTGTTAATGGTGTCGCTTTTATTATGTTAAAGTGCGTTTTGAAAACTGCAACATAAATAAAGATAAGTAGTAATAATACCAGTGGTTGCAGTAGTGATGTTAATGGTACTGTAGCAGTACTAGTGGTTATATTAAATATAGCAGTACTTGGATTAACGAAGTACTCCTGGTTGTAGTTGCAATCAGTAGTATAGCAATAATAGTGACACTCCTAGTAGAACTTGTAATAGTAGTAGTCAAAGCAGTAGCATCACCAGTAGTCATAGTAACAAAAGCATGAGTAAGGAGAATAGCAGTATTTTTCCCCTCTTCCATACATCAAACAGTTCTCCACCTGCTTCCTCTCCTTCCTTTTTGTCTCAGTCTGAATAATGCAGAATTGAGGTGTGTAGTGGTGGACTCCCCTGTGGAGCTGAGGCCAGGGTAGCAGCTGTCCCTATCAAGACTCTTCTCAGAGCCGTCACAGCCTGTCTGCTCCTTGGCTAATCACTTCCTACAGGCCTGCAGCATGGGACCACCGCTGCTAATGTCATCACCGATTGGGCCGGGATGAGCGTGATGTTTCATATGGTGGTGAGTGTGTGTGTGTGTGTGTGTGTGTGTGTGTCTACAAGTGGGTGTATGTGTCTGTGTGTGTGTGAGAGTTTGGTGGAGTGCAGGTGTGTTTAGCCAGTGGCTCAACGGGTGTGCAAATGCCTCCGGTAGTGCAACATGGGTCACGCATTAGCACACACACAAACACATACACACAAACACCATAACCATTATCATCCCTTTCTTCCCACCTGCCAAAACACATTTGCTACACAAGGAGTTACTCATCTGTGTGTAACATGCTAATGGCATAGTGTGTCACACACCAGCACACATGGTCAAATGAAAATGGCCATTTCACTCTGGCATGTTCAGCTGAGGTAAAAACAAAGCTGGGAAAATACATCCTGAGCCAAAAAATATGATTTTCCTATCTTCTCAGCAGACTTTAGACATGTTTCCCTTTTTTTCCCCCTGGGGTTTCAGAGGCCATCTAGAATTTGAATTTTGAACAAACAGAAAAGATATTGATTGGTACAATCAGAGGAGTGTAGAATTCAGGGCAATAGATAACAAGCAAAAAGTGGATTGAAAGAGATGAAGGAGCTTCAGGCTTCTGGCAAGAAAAACGTGAAGCTTGTAAGTGGAAGTCAGAAAAGTTGTGTCAGTCAAATTGGGAAGGAAAAGTGAACTACTGTTGTAGTGTCCTTAAGCAAAGCACTATATGCCTCCATTATGGAGGTCTCATGGAGAAATGGATGTGTGCTAAATATATAATAACGAGACACCTGAAAAAAAGATGGTTGTGGTGGGGAGGCAGATTTATTAATGCTACATTTTGAAGAGAATCCTCTAATCAGGTCAGTTTGTTGTTGTCCCAAATTTAGCTGATTCAGTGACCTCTCTTTTCTCTGTAAAGTTTAGCCTGGACTCTGGAAGATGAGTCTGCTCAGCTGACCTAAACAAACAGCTAGGTTTTGGTCATATTAATTAGCTAACTGTCCGGCGACTACTTTAGCAAAGCAACCAATGTTAGGGTTAATAGCAGATGACTCACAACCAGTAATGCTAATGTTAGCTTCTTGTAGATAATGTTTACCATTATCAGCTAATCAAATCTGTCCAAAAAGGCAGATACACTACATGGTCAAAAGTATGTGGACAGATGAACATTACACCCATATGTGGTTGTTGCACATCTCATTACAAAACAATTGGCATTAATATGATGCCAAAACAGCCTCCACTCTTCTGGGAAGGCTTTCCACAAGATTTTTGAATCTGGATGAAGGGATTTGCTCCCATTCAGCCACTAGAGCATTAGTGAGGTTTTCCACTGATTTTGGGATAAGACCTGTCTCGCATCTGACTTTCCAATTAATCCTAAAGATGTTCCATGAGGTTATGGTCAGGGCTTTGTGCAGGCCAGTCATGTTTTTTGCACACCAAGCTGGGAAAATCATTTCTTTATGGACTTCTCTTTGTGCACAGGGACATTGTCATGTTGGAACAGGAAAAAGACCTGCCCTTAAAGTGTTGGCAGAATGTTAAAAGCCCACTATTGTCTAAAACATCAGTTGCTACTGTCGCCCAAAGACTTAGGACCTCTAATATGGCCAGTTAGACAACAAACAAACAAATAAGAAAGACAGACTCACTGGTATAATAAGGAGAGGAACAAACAAAGAGGCAGACAACATGCCTGAAATGTAGAATGAGATAGCCGAAGATGAAGGTAAATAAACAATCATGGAGATGGACAGGCAGACAGACAGAGATATGAATAAGAAGCACGACAGGAGGCGTGACGGTGCAGTGAGGCATGTAAAGGCAACTGGTGCCGCCGCGCTGCTCCTTGCCCCTGTGGCGCACAGAG
Organism: Maccullochella peelii; assembly: GCA_002120245.1. NCBI lineage: Eukaryota > Metazoa > Chordata > Actinopteri > Centrarchiformes > Percichthyidae > Maccullochella > Maccullochella peelii. The sequence goes on along the minus strand of LKNJ01002797.1, from coordinate 32,505 downwards.
CAAAATGAAGCTGGAAAGAGGGAGGGCGGGAACTGAGACAAGAAAAAAACCGGGTATGATTGACTAGAGCAAAATGAGAAGACATGAAAGGAGAAGAGTAGAGAATACAAGGAAGGCGAGGAAGAAGAAGCATCGGGAGAGAGGAAAGATTAGCGTGCCAAAAATGTGACAGGCAGATAAACAAGAGACTGTCTACTGACTACATTTAATCCACTGGGTAAATGCAGCATTTAACAAACTCCCTGCTTGATTCTATGTGTGTATGCATGCTTACCTGTGTGCATGTGTGTGTGTGTGTGTGCGTGCGTGTGTGCGTGCACTTGTGTGCACACCTGCCTCTGTGATTATGTATTATGTATGTGTATTATGCGTGAGTGTGTATTTATTTGAGCGGCTGCATGTAGGATTTTGTGTGACCGTGAGTGTTGGGGTATAGGCCCAACACATCTGCCACCCCTTGTGCCCTCGCCTTTGAGTGTGCGCCCTCTAACAAGCTGAACATTTGTCAACAAAGCCAGGAAGCAGTTGTTGTTTGTCAGTAAGCAAGAAGAGGCCTGCAGAGGCAGCCCACAGACACACTGCCAGATATGGCATAAGCAAAGTGTGTGTTTGTCTGTGTGTGTGTGTCAGCAGCCCCCACCACCACTTGATTTGGCTTGTTAGCGCTACTTCTGGGGGTTATAAGAGCCAAGAGCCATCCAGTCATTGTGGCTGCTTCATGCATGCCATTAATGCAGAGCTCATTTAGCCTGGACCCAGCCCAGCGAATCACTCTCATGTGTTTTGTGTTTTTTTAACTCCTGTTTCCTCTGTGACCATGTGATCATTTGACTTATGTGATTTTTGGGGCTAGCAGTGGTTTCCCCTAAGAAACTACTGAAACCACGTCTCAGTAGTTTCTAACTAGCAGTCCTGGCCCCATCCGAGTCATTACAAGGATGTGAAGAATTTTACAGATAATGTCATAAAATACAACTTGAGCCTTCTTTGAGTCACATGACAAACCAAAAAAATCCATGTTTGCATATCGGCCCATAAGTGTTTTTACTTGCCAAACATCTGGATGTTTGGGCACTGAAACGAGACAGCAAAGCCAGTTGTGAAAATAACTGGGTTAGATGTCCTTCTTCTTGAACTGACAAATGTTTCACATGAATATGAATATGTCTGCTCCATAATCATAATGGAATAGGAATTTAGAACAAACATGACTGTTGCTGTGTTTTGAGGTTTGATAAGAGGGTTTGGGACCACAAGGGATGTTACATATAAAGTCTACATATATGAAACTCACACCTTGGTACTCAACACTTGCCAAAAACTGAGAGATTTTAGTAATGCAAGTGTTACAAGAGAGATTAGTCAATGTCAAAACTCTTTGTTGAAATGCAAATAAACCATATTTTTTAAACCCACTTTGCTTATGGGAGTAGAAACTCTTGCTCTGTGTGTTATAAGTGAATATCATGATAGCTGCCTCAACACATTGATCTCAGTACTGTTGGCAGCTTCTCCAGGTTTATTTGCAGCAATAGTCAGCACATTGTGCATTGTTGTAGTGTAACTAACTTATGTAACAAGACTTGATTTAATATTTTGGGATTTTAACACAGATAATTACTAACAGATTTCCACATATGTGCTAAAATACTTTCACTGTAGTAGCTATGGGAATTATATTTATGACCAAAACAGGATCCAGTAGTATTTGCAGATATTAATAAAACCACGGCATACTTGACTGCAAAAATACATTTCAAAGAGCATGTGTAGGCAAAAGGACATATTTACAGAGAGCTGCAACTGTCTTGGAGAGCCAAAGGGGCATGGTCTATTACAGTACATCTACACATTTTAGTAAGTATCAGATAAATTATAAATCAAAAAGAGTTTATTCTGCTTTTTATTTTATTTTTTTGGCATCATATTAATTTTTCTGCTTACTATTAATGTGAGTCAGTCTTATAGATTATAGAGTTATAGGCAACAATCAAATTCCCAAAACATAACTGCGCGTTCTTTACTCTAAGGATGGCAAACAAAGATTTTTGATTCATTTTTAGAAACCTTTTTGTTTTTGATTTTTCAGAATCGTCCATGGCGTCTCAAAAATAGGCCATTGCTACTGGTTCAGGGGTTATTCCAGGGAAGGCTTTGTCTTATAACATCCAAGTAGTTTATACGAGTACTAACAACTTAAGCACATTCACGGAATCGCTTACACTCTGTCTCTTTTAAGGCAGCTATCAAAGAGTTTGTGATAAATTATGCACTGTCAGATCAGAAAATATGGATTATTTTGTTGCATCATAAAATCTTACGAAAGCTAGTATAAAAGTCGTGATGATACCTTATTCACTTCCACTGTTGCCAGATTCCTACCAGCCAGTGAGTAGGAAAAGTTGGAGAAATGGAAGGAAAGCAATAGCAAAGCCAGAAGGAAATGCATGTAGTTGAACGGATGGAATGGATCAAAGCAGAGAGGAGGTGGAGTAGAAAATTGCACCAAGATGAGAAATGGCAAGCATTGACAAATCATTGCTCTGACGATTGCCGTGGCTCAGATGGGAGTGAAATTATTAGAATCTGGTTAAATCTTATGAAATATAAACTAGCCTGCAAGAGCGTACTGAATGCTGCAACATGCTGTAATAGGTTTAAACACACTGAGATCAAATGAACCAGTGTGTCAGTTAGGCTATGTGTTCGCTGCTAAGGTTTCATCGCTTCCAGAGAGAGATAACACCTTGGCTTAATGCCAATTACCAGGAGTGATCTCTAATTGGTTTTGTTCCACAGAGCTCAGACAAAACTTCTAATGGAGCATGTCAGTTTGACGCTGTGTGTGCATTTTAATCAAGGTGATGCAGGCAACCCACAGGCCATGGACAAGTGGAACTTGTGCAAGGCAGTTTTATAATCTCGCCGTGGAAATTCTGTTTTTAAAGTCTTTTTGACCATCTTCAAATAAAAGACACACACTGTCTGTAGTGTTCAGTAGGCTACACCCACATCATTCAAAAGAGGGGTGGTCCTTTGTTAAAAAGGCCCCATCCATTCCAACAACCAGATGTCTCTCACACACAGGACGAGTAAACCAAGTGCGCCTTCTAGCGGTGACTCCAACTTTGTGTGTGTGTGTGTGTGTGTGTGTGTGTGTGTGTGTGTGTGCGTGTGAATGTAGAACTGCTGTAACAAAGGTGTCACTTACGGTAGAAGACGTATTCTGTGTAGCTGGACCAGATCTTGTCCTCTGTGTGCTGGTTGACAAACGAGGCGGTGACTGACGAGTTGCAGGCCACCATTTGGAAACCACACTCCGACAGCATGTCAAAAGCCCTCTCCAGGTGCTTGAACTTGAGGTAAAACCGGGAGGTGTACCGGTCCAGGGTCCTGTCCGGGTCCCGGCTCTCGTTCAGGGTCTCCCCGAAAACTTCTTTGGCGAGCGCCACCCGCCCGCATATCAGTATCCGAGGTACCCTCCTGAACTTGGCGTCGGTCTGACTCTCTCGGCCCATGGTGCACGACCCCCGGTACCCCACCGTGATGAAGCCGCTCTTTCTGTCCGCGGGCACGAGAGAGGGCGGCGGACACTGCCGGTGGTCGCTGCCCTGGGACCCATCTTCATAGTCGCTGTGGAAGTAGTCGTCCGGGCTGTGCTTGATATCCTCAGAGGTCAGGAGCTTCACTAAGTCGGGCAGCTGGAAGTACTCCGCCTCTTTCCTGAGTCTCCCTTTCTCCGGGAAGTGGTCCGGGAGGACGACTTGCTTGTCTCGGAGGTAGTCCAACACATACCGGAATAAAAACCCGTCTCTGTCAATGAAATAACGGCCCTTGGGGTCTCTCGCCAAGTCATTAGATGCGTCTTTTTTGGAGGAGAATAGCTTACCGAGTAATGAATTCGGGGTGCCCACCAAAGTTGAGTGACGCGTGTAATAAACCTGCCCCCCTACGTTTAATTCAACAACATCTGGGAAACTGTTCTGAACTGATGCTTGCTCTTTGGGGTTAGTCCTACAGTTCCCACTCAGCGCCATCGTTTCCGTCATGAACAGCTACAAACAGGCTACACACCTATTTCTACAGCAAGTGTCAAAAAAGAAAAAAAACGATGGATCAGTGTCAAAAGTTGCTAAACTGTGTCCTCGGTTATTCAGTGTCGACGCAGGGCCTCCAACTTCACCTCACTACAATCTGAAAAGGCATTTTTCATCGATCCATGGCCATTATCACCTACCAGTCTTAAGCAGCTGTTGGGAGAAGATGGCAGTCCGGGGCGTCCCTCTGTGAATGTAAAATTACAGATGAGATGGGTGACTAGGAGGAGGAAAGAATCAGTGCTTCGAGAGTGGAGAGATGTATCCGGGCGCATCAAAGGCTTGCATCAGAGGGGTAATCCGGTGGAGGCTGAACGAAGCCTATAGCACCGAATGAAAAAGAAACTTGTCTTGCTACTAGTATTATCCAACGAATAGAAATCCTTCTGCACACACACAACCAGAAAATTACGCAGTAGAACTGGGTAAACGAAAAGAAAAAGTCCAACAACTTATTTTAGGATACAGTCCAAACAGAAGCAGGTGCTGATGTGGTGTTGTCACTTTTGTTTTCCTCTTCAACTTCCCTTGAACGCCAGCAGATTTTCCGGGCTGTGCAGACCAGCGGGAGGAGGAGGCAGAATGCCTTTCAGTGGCGAGAAACTTCGCAGAGATTGCACACGCAAACCTCGGGAGTCCTGAAAGGGTTTTGTCTGTAGTCTGTCACTACAAATATGTCGCCTTCTCCGGACTGAATTAAACTAAATCCCCTCCTCGAAAAGCATATCTTATTTGTGGTCTTCGAGAGGTGTAAAAAAAAAAAAAAAAAAATCTCAGTTTAGATTTTTCTCTTTTATTCAGAGCAGCGGAGAGGACCGACCAGCTGCTGCTGGCTGCTTTCACCGGGAGCTGTCCGTGGTACTGAAACGAGCATCTCGCCCCCCCCCCTTCTCCTCACCCTCCCTTCCCCACACACTCGCACCGCCTCCCCTCCTCTACAGAGCTGGGTGGTGTCTTCATGGCTGCTCCCCCCTCTTACACACACACACACACACACACACACACACACACAGAGGCTACACTAAAGGCTTCTGGGACTATTCCAGGCTGCAAGCGGTGCTGAGTGGGTAAAAACAAAAGTCTCAAGAACCACTGAACAGAAATCAGTCCTGTAGTCAGAAAAGCTCTATATTCACACATCGGTTTGCTATATTAATGTATATAATGTATAATATTACCCGATGCAGATGTGGAAACTTGGTGCTGTCAGAGGTTAAAGAACTGCATGCTCCTGTTTAAAAACTAAGTTTTAGACTTTCTCACAGCAATTTGAATCGATTTGCACCACATTTAGTTTGAATACATAAATGCAGGACACATTTGTGGTTTCCATGGTACAAACTGTGTGTTTTATGCTAAGTTTTACATATTGACTGCAACATGTTTGTAGTTTTCATTTTGGAACCCTTTTTTACAAATTAATATCTATCTATCTTCAAGACCCAGATAAACGGCTGTAACTACCAGTGCGTTGGAACATTATGTGAGATTTTTGTCTTGGCCTTTGTAAGATGAGCAACAGCGCCTCCCTCTGTTTGTACTGCGACATGCCCAGACTCCTTCTTTCAGCACCATGGACAGATCCTCACACAGAAAAGCCATAGAATTAGACCTCGATAGATATTTTGTTAACCTGATATTACTTCCTATACAGTCATGAATGCGTGTGTGTGTGTGTGTGTGTGTGTGTGCGGGCGGGCGTGCGTGTGTGTGTGTGTGCGTGTGTGTGTGTGCGAGTACTACTGTTGGTGTTATCATTTGCATTTCAGATGGAACAAAAAATATTTTAAAAAATATTTTTAAAACTTTTTTTTCGTAGCTATTTGTGACATTTCCAACTTTGGAACTTGTGGTTATTTTAAGGTTGCAGCTCAGTATGACACCCACCAACACACACATTGCATCACATCTTGCACCAAACACAATAGTTATTTAGTTAGAATAGAATAATTTTTTTTTCACACTAACTGAAAAATTAGTACACAGCATATACTTTATAGAATGAGTAATATAAAGGTGGAAAATAGTGCAAGTGTAATCATATTGGTGATATTTCTTGAAACAAAATGTCAGTACAATATGAGACACTTACTGTAAGCTCTTACTGTAACTTCTCCAAAATCATTCCCTGACTATTCACAATAAGTGCTACTGTCCAGTCAGACAGAGTCGACACGACAGAAGAAAAATGGGTCAATAGACTGAGTGATATAAAACAAAGTGAATAAAAGATACAGAGAGAGAGCAAGGAGGTGTGCCTGGCTGGGACCTGAGCAGTCACCCAGAAGTAGGCCACACTGCAGCTTCATCATAAATACACGTAGCCACGACACCACTCCCCTCTGCGCTGCTATTAAAAGACCAGATGATTGACCACCTGTAAGGAGTTAAACCTGTATGGGCTGGCACCATTCATTTCAACTCAGCTTTCTCTGTCCCCGAAGAGCACTTGGTTTAATGCCATGAAAGCTTGCAAAACAAACAGCAGGACCATTGCCAAAGCGGACAACACATTCCTCCATGGTTTTTGTTCTCTGCATGCATTTCAGCATATATCAACATAGACTTAAACGCATCTTAGTTAATGGTTATTCCCGTTTATTCGGTTCCATAGCTAAAAGGACAGACATATTTACATCAAACAGGCTGTAACTATTCTAGTTTCTTGGTTTCTTTGCTGTTTTATATTGTTGAAAACTCATTCAGGTTTTATATTAGTTAATACAAAATATATGATGAAATATTTACCCCACAAGCACAGCAGCAACATTCATAATTTATCGTTTTTCCAAGACAGACACAATATCAGACAGATTTTAAATTTTTCACTTGCAAAAGAAATCCACTTCTTATACTCCAAGTACAATCATGAGCACTTCAGTTCCTTGACACAGACCAACTCAAAGTGCATTTTCTTCCTGTGCAGTGCAGAGAAAACTATTAAAGAGAATTTTCAGGCCAGTCACAGATGGTTGAAATAAACACTCATACTACTTCCACTTCCATCTCTCATTACAGCCACACAGAATGATGCCAGTCCTTAGGTGGGAACTCTGCAAGTACAGCAGGCAGACATTCAATGCATAAATTCAGTTGACTCAGAGAGTATGAGTATTTACCAAAATGAGTTTCTATGTAAGCCTCAGCTATCCTTCAAACTTGGACGTTTATTATTTCAAATTTAAACTTCATCAATTTTCAACCGGCAGCAACTTTGAATGTTAGCTTTGAATTTTGTAAGAAAAAAGTACACGGGGGAAAATCTGTTGAAAATGATAGATACCACACTATGTACCACAAAACCGATCACAGGAGAGGAGACTAAGACAGAATAAGGTGTTTGTCAGGTGGAATGTGACATTTGGGGAAAGTAATTATAGATTTCTTGGAAAAGACATTGCTGAGGGCATTATGCCTATTTATTTTTAACTCATCAGTGCTGCCAATAGGGAGCCATCAAGTATAGTGAGTCACTGTGTGATTAGATGGTCTGAAGGCAAGCTGGATGGGTTGAGATGGGGCGAAAAGGAGTTACCCTTGAGCAAGGCTCTAACCTCTCCTATTCCAGTGGAGCCATCATATCAGACTGAGGTCAAAAAAACAATATTAATAAATACATTCGATTAGGCTACTTACTACATAACCAACAGTAAGTCAGTGCTTTGTATTTTAACCTCTTAAACCCGATTCAGAGCAGATACAATTCTTGTGGCATAGAATCTTCTATGGGGTTATTTTTTTAGGAAGTCCACAAATGAACCTCACATATTTCTTGAAAAACACATTTGGTTTTTTTAATTATTTATTTATTTGTTCGTTTTTGGCATGAGTACAAAAATAGTCTGCTGATGCTCAGACCCCATGAGATCATCTTGGCAGGCTGGTGACCGGACTGAGCTCCTACTGTCCCACTGAGCAGGTACCTCCGGCTACTGCATGCAATGAGTCATCAATCTCAAATGCGCCTTCGAAGACTGCTTGGCAAGGTTTTCAGCTTATTATAGAAGTCTGAAGATGAACTCATAATCATTATGAGGCTTCTTGTCTCTGCAATATTGATCTTCAAACATGAACTCCATGAAGTCGTTTGTGGGAATCAGCAACAAGTCCCAATGCCCCAGATATAGTATCAAAACAAGATATTTTTAACTGATTCCAGCAAATGCAGAGCCTCTTACCAGTTTCACTCAGATCTGCTACAGCAGTCATTTGAATTGAGGAAGTAGATTTAGTTGCTTCACTGTAATCATCACAATCATCATGATGGCATCAATATTATGATCTACTAAAAAGTAATTTCCTCTGCGGCTCAAAGTAAAGACTAAATGCCAGCAGACTGACAAATTGGGGGCATATTTCATGTGAATGTTACAGTGCGGTATTCTCTTGGGTACTGAGCAATACAATTAGAAAAGCTCTGGATTTCTGCCTATTTCAGCAGGTCAAAAAATGAGCTCCGTGTTGCTTTGTGTCGCTTTGCTGCTCTGCCCCTCAATCCCTTCCTCATCCACTCTCTGCACAGGCCAAGGCAGCTTTCCCTGCTAAACTAGGTCCACTGCTCTCCCTGGAGACAAGGCTATTTAACAGGAAGCCCACTAAACATTAAGGGCTTTGGCAGCCGGAGCAGAACAGGGTGGTGAGGGACAGACAAGCAACTCCTGGAGCCAGGATAAGTACAAGCCTGCAAGACACCACAGAGAGCCAGAGAAGTTGAACGTCTCAGCTTGTCATCTGGCCAGCAACACAGCAGCAGAGCTGTCATCCCACTCACTAACACTGACTCTGCAGGTGTCTCTCTGTGTGTGTTGTACTGTGTACTGGTGAAGGCATCAAAAAAGAGGATGTATCCTTGGAGCAAAGTCTAAACAGAGCAGGGAAGAAGCTATTTTGGATGCAGCCAGCTGAGCCAGGAGTTACTCTTGTGTTTATGCGTTACTTCTAATTTGTGGAGCTGAGAACAGGGATGATGCTATATGATGATATTAAGCTCAGACCATTTCTATAATGTGGTTGTTTGTTTGTGGGTTCAGACCCAATTGATAACTTATCGTAAAGATGTTGTTTTGACTTATCTTTTCTGTTAATATATATATATATATACATGTGGACATATTTACTTTATGCTGGAGGCCTTTCTCGGCTATGAATGACCTCTCTATGAGCTCGGATCATTGATCCATATCCAACTGTCTCATATGCTATGGCATTTATTGTGAGGAAGTCAAGATATGCCAAAACGCTGATCCAAAAAATTCCAAGATTGCGATAGAGTTATGAGAGCAACACTTTCCCCTCCTTCCCTCCAAGCCATTCTCTTATTAGAACAGGTGTAAGTTTTCTTTCAGTTCTTGAAGAGGATGATGTTACAGCATTACATAACTTGTTTGACTTGTTTACTGGTAGACAAGCTAACTACAGGTTACCCAAAAAGCAACTGATAATTCATCCATCCATCAATTGTCTAAACCTTTTATCCTGTCAAGGGTTGCAGGTGGCTGGAGCCTTTCCCAGGAATGGAAAATTACCATTTAAAGTCCCTTTACTGCATGCTTTTTATTTTTCAGGCACTAGTTGTGATATCAGTCTTGTGTGTGGGCACACAGCACTTAAGTCATGATGAAGAAGGAACAACTAAAATAATTATCTTCTTCACAAATCGTTTTATGACAACCATCATGTATGTTTTTGCATTCATAGTTAAAACTTCCAGCTGCAGGTTAAAAAACCACCTGTGACTATTCATGGCTGGGTATACATAACAGGTGTCATTGTGTGAAATGATTGTAATGCCCATGGGAGATGCAAGTACCCTTTATTGACTTAATGATTTTGCCTTTGAGGCCCTGAGCTTTGGCTTCCAAGGGTTTAAAATGTCAGCAATCAGCCAAGAATTACAATCACAGATAGTAGATTAATTAGTTGTTTGGATTTTTAGGGCTACAGTCTCTAACAGATTTACTCTTCCTTTCTGCAACTTGTGTTTTAAGTAAAAAGATAATTGTGGGACAGAACTGATTAACCAGCAAAATAAGTCTTTATTTCCACATGGAGACTAACAGCAATGTAAAGTGAAAAGTGATAATAACAGCCGGGCCTTTCTCCTAATGTTCTTTTCCACTTTGTTACAAGCATTTGCACTCACAGAGATAATCAAACTTGTACGCAGTGTTAAAACCAGGAGGTTTTGTGTGTATCTTACAGTAGCTGGCGTTTGATTCAATTTGCACCATGTGGGACTCAGAAAGCAGTTGGCCAGGATCAAGTTGTGGGTGTAGTGAAAAGACGGGAGGGGGCGGAGGATCTGACAGCTCCATGGCGAAGGAAAAAAAACTCATTTGTTTAAAAAAAAAACATCCATTGAGTCTGAGTGTGTGTAAGTGTATACTGACTCATCTTTCTATCTGGATTGCATCAGACGCTGATGAGCCGTGATGAGCATGTAAACGTTCAGTCAGATCCGTGTCAAATTATGTATACTGGATATTAAACTCTTGCCGAGGCGAAATTACATCCGCAGCATTTTGTTGTTTACAGTTCAGTAACATGTCACATAACCCAATTGAAATAAAGCATACTGTACATGCTTTAATTTTAATGTAGTGCTTTAGGATTCATGTAACATTATGAAAACACATTAATATTAGTTAGTTGCATTTAAAGTAACCCTTGTTATTTAATTGTGTTACGTCTGTTTTGCTTGTGTCTTATTAGAAATGATATTTTTGAGGTACTGCACATTTTTCAGTAAACTGCCATATCAGCTGGGACGATGACAAAGTTTGTGTTGTGCAAATGTGATGATGACAGCCCACAATGCTTTGTTTTGTCCAACCATTAGTACCAACCTCAAAATTATTACAAATAAATTATAATTACTAAAATAATTAAAAGGAAAAGCAGGTTATCTTCACATTTGTGAAGCTGGAACCATGACATGTTTTTACATGAAAAATTACTTAAACAATAATCAAAATAGTTGCCAGTTCATTTTCTGTCAGTCGGAAAATTGACTAGTCCTTTTAGCTGTACGTGTATATGCTGTTGGGTAATTTCATTTATAACAAAACATCATATTTTATAAGTTGTTTGAATGTTTTGTGTGTTAAAATCTAAATTTGTAGAGTAACAAGTAACTTAAGCTGTTAGTTGTAGTTGTATTGTAGTGAAGTAAAAAGTATAGTAGTTCCCTTTGAAATGTAGTGGCATGAGAAGAAAAGAGTCAAGTAAAGTACAAGTAGCTCAAATTTGTACTTAAGTGCAGTACAGTCATTTGGTCTTTTATTGAGTCCTCAAGTCTTATTTTCTTAAACCAAATAAAACATTCTACAATTTTGGTTAAATTACTCAACCTGCTTTGAATACAATTCAGTTTGAATTAAAATGACACTTGTATCAAGGCAGGTAGTAGTCTGCCTGAAAAAAATCCTGAAACAAGAGAAACTGCATTTGGAACAGACGTGCAGATCAGATCACTTCCCATTGGCAGCCTTTTTCCTGTTTTAGGATGAATGAATCCTGAAGGCTAAAGACTGAGACTTAGTAACCTAAGAAGGGATGTTTGCCAAGAAGAGAGTCAGCCCATATCCGTGCTATTCTCTCCATCTCTGAGGCCACTCCACCGCACAGTGGAGTTCTCCAAGCCTAAGGGGATCATGACCCTGTTGATTTGGCAAACCATGCAGATGAGATGTTGCTAAGCACCCGCTCTCCCTCTGCCAGCGTAAAGGCCATGTGGGAACACTGTGGAGGGGTAGATAGCTGTGCTAGTTTACTGCCATAGTCAGCTCTGCTGCGGTGTGTGTTTCTGCTTCTGCGAACGTGTAGGAAAGTGTTAGTGTGTGTGTGTGTGTGTGTGTGTGTGTCACAGCACAACCTCTCTCTCTCGCTCTCCCTCTCTCTCCCTCCCTCCAGTATTTTCCATTCTTTGCTCCCTGGCTCTTGGGATTAAAGGGTGGTTTCCACAGGTCCTCAATGTGTGACAAATCTCTTGATGGGGCCAAATCTCCAAAAGTCCATAGAACTGTAAAACCCATTTAAAGGTGTAGTATACAATTTTACTCTTCAGCTAATGCCATAAGCATTTTGCTGTAAATGTTTTAAAGGATTGTCAGTATACTGTATGATTAATGCTGTAAATGTGTTGCTGAATTACAGGAACAATGTATTTATACATTTTTCTTATCATCTAACATACATACTCATGTAATTTATATGCACAACTTTCCAGAGCGTCCTCCTATCTATTACAGCGTTGTCAAACTGAGATACAATACAGTATAAAGTAAGATGAATGAAATGAGCAATCAAGAACTGTATGAAGCTCTCTGCACACACAGTGAAAATGAATCATTTCTGTTAGCATGAGAAAGTGAAGGCGACAAATTGTGGGTGGAAGATGTATAATTGAACGCGTGGTGGGTCTCTCTTCACTCCTGCCATCAGCAATTTTGTCAGGAAAGCAGAACGTCCAGTGGGGAGTCACCTCAAACAAAGAACAAGAGTCGACAGAAATTACAGGTCTTGGCTACATTTGCAGTTTGAAATACACCTCACTCACTGTGCATGTCAGGAGATGCTGTATAGTGTCTTCAGTGTTTTGGTCATCTTCTTTATTCACAGTTAAAGGACAGACCACTCCAACTATTTTGATAACCAGTTATTTTCGAGGTTCTTTGCATTTGTGGGTTTATTTCCTTGTTTTACCTAATTCTCGGTGATGGTGTGAAATCTCACTGAGATGTTACCTGCAGGTTTTGTGTCGGTCCCACAGAGTCAGAGATGTCCAGACTCATCTCATTTAGGGAGAAATCCATCAAGCACAGATATTTATTTCTCCATTGACAGTAGTTTCAATAATGCAACAATTCAATGGAGCCTCGAGACACTGTGCATCCAGTGGAAGAGACACATGGCTGTCATTTTATTTTTCTCAACTGACGTCCAGTCAAGAAAAGAAAACAAAGCTGAAGGCAACAAGATCATACTTGTTCTCAAAGGATTATCAAAAGGCATTCTGTGAAATATAGGATGAAGTAGAAATAGAGGAAGCAGTTGGAGGGAAAGTGGGTAGGCCTACAAAAATAAAGCACAAAAGAAATTGTCACACTTCATCATAACCTTTGAAACTTCTGAATGCATTAAACATCATAAACTGATGATATAAAACCATGCGAGTGCATCTGAGGGAGGATTTTCTGGCATTGGTGGTGAGCTTTACAGTTAGACTGTTGACTGTGCATGAAAATGTGATATTGAAATTCCTTATTATTAGCAATAGCAGTACTGTAGATGTACTTATGGCTTTCAGAATCTTTTCCATCATTATAAGAAAAATATATGGGGAACACTGAAACCTTGCAAACTACTATTTTAAAGATATTGTGCTTTGGCACACAATATGTCTCATTAGCAGTTCTCTATCCAAACAAATTGATCTTGGCATCAACCTTGATGCTAAGATCAATCTCAATTGATGCTTGCATCAGCAACTTAAGAACTTGAATGATATGGGATTTTAATTGTAAGATGTTGATTCTGCACTCTGGAAATGCTATAAACAGCAACCCCTAAGTTGCTGTCATGTGGAAAAAATATTGACTTTCCTTCATTTGATCTGCAGTGCCAGAATACTTCAGCATTAACCCACTGTGCCAAAACTAATTTATGTCCAGCATGACATATCTAGCGGTGAATAGGATCAAACCCTGTAACAAAAGTTAAGGGAACCGGGAAGTGAAACTTGGCAGAGTGGCTGTTAGGGTATGGTGGAAGAAGAAGGGGAGCCAAGGCCATGCTACTGTTTATAATATGAGACTTATTTTAGAAGCCTCTAAATCTGTTTTGACAGGTAGAACACTCGTGGGTTGAGTGGTGCTGTCCCTGATGCCAACCAGAGGCAGATAAGACAAGGATGGCAAAACTCCACAGTACACTTCATCATAAAGCATCATGTATCAGGGCTTACCTACCTTTTCAGAATCAGAGGTTTGAAATGACACTTATTTAATGGTGCATGTGTTTATTTTGGATAAAATACAGACTAAGAAATTAAGCATGGGCATCTCAGTGAAACACATTTTTATCATAATATCATATTATGCACTTTATCGTGTATTTGTACAAATTTTTTGTCTCTGTTGAGTAATGCCTCTAATCCAGCACGAATTGCTCAAAATAATTTAATTCCTGAAAAAAAAAACATATTCATTTTGAAGATCAATCGCTTCAGTCCAAAATAGTTTTACGTCAGAGCAATTGCACTCTAATTTTATCTTTTTTGTCCTGTTTAAATGCTCTGGTATTACGAGTATCATCACTATATTCCAGAATGAGACGTATTTTTATGTTGACTATCATTTTGTCAGAAGCCGTTAAATATCAAGTGGGTGGAAATTTCATTTTGGAACAAACAAACTTCACAAACTCTTCAGCTGCTGATTGTTATTTTAGTGCTCATGTAGCTCACTCACAGAGGGAAGAAAGCTGCTTCAGAGAAAGGACCCTGCAAGTACCAGATGCCTACTAATTTGTGATCTGTGCAGCAGTCATATCAGTGGGGTGGCAGGAAATTGAATTAGAGGAATTAAAGGCATTTATTTAATCTTGTAAATGTTCTGAGGAAATCCATTTCTGCTAAAAAATAAAGCTGTGTGTGTGTTTTATGTTCATTCACATGTTCAATATGTTATGTGCAGAAGGATAAGAAATATCTCCCATCTGCATAATTTTTTGTAGACAAGAAGAACATTAGATTGCTTGATCCGCTGCTTTTTCCTCTCTCCTTGAGCCTGAGAGGCGGAGAGAGAAATCTTAATTGAGGGTACAGTAGGTGGTTGGAGACGAGGGGTTGCTGCAGTAGAGGAAATTCAGTAGTTTTAATCCACTCATCCACCCAGGCAGTGACAGCAGGATTACAACAGAGACTTTATAAAAGAAGGCAATTATGACAGCATATGGCAATACACTGCCCTAAATTCAATTACCCTCTCTGGCACTTTTCAATTTTCTTTCATTAAGTGGATTAAGAAGAAAGACATGTTCTTCAAGTTTAGAAATTATTAAAAGTCTAAAGGAAAATGAGAGGCAATGGAGGAGAGGCGATTCATTTCTGCTTATGATTAGTCATGGGTGTTTGCTGTAGGAATTCATGTTTCGTGCATCAAATTGATTTTGTTCATCATGAGGCAGAGAAATGATCCATGTCGGGCCTGCACAGCTGAAAGGTTTGTTAATGAGATTTTTTGTTTATTGGGTTTTTGTTTTGTTGTTTTGTTCCTTTTCTCACCCCAGCCCAACTTTTCATGTATTATGAGTTGCATTTGCCTGTCCTTCAGCATAAAAAGACGCCTGTAATAGAACTGTTTTGGAGCTATCTTGGAACATGTGATTAACGAATCTAGCTGCCAGCATTGCCTTCAATGGGAAACAAAATGTGACAGATGGTCACAAAGTTTCCTGGCAATAAAGTTTCCTCCTAACTCGTGCAACCTCGCTGGGTCAACTGGTATGTGCAGCACTGTCCGAAAGGTTTCTCTTTGTATTTTTGCCCTGAGACCCATAACTCAATCAGAGTTTCTCTGTCAAAGACGGAAGAGGCTCAATATGTCTCCTCTGAATAATGACAACATTTTCCTCCATGCCTTTTTTCACTGTATCATTTTTCCAAATTCTCATTCTGTAGAGAATTCTGCAACTCCAGGCTAGGAGCAGAGCCAAGTCTGTACAATTTAGATCCTTTTCACACTGCACTAGGTAATCTGTGCTAAAATTCAAACATTTTATTGTTACACATGCCAAAGGTGTTTTTGTTGCATAACTGAGGCAGAAATAATCTTGTTTTAATAAGCCCTGGGTAGAAGGCCAAGATTGGTGAGTCTTTTTTTTCACATTTTTACAGACGTGACAGAAGGAGATTGGTATGAATTACCTAGTTTTCGAGTATAAAGTCAATTTAATAGTTCTATATTTACCATGTTTGTCATCTGAATTCATATCTATTTTGTTTTGTATCTTGTATTCACTTGACTTTTAAAATATAAAGATTAAAGAGTGGTAGAGGGGATCAACAATGTTTTTTTTTCTTACTGTTCCTCATTTTTATCTTCAGTACAGGTCAAACTCACATTTGTGATGTGATCTCTCTGCCTCTCATCCCTTCCTGTCCCTATTTCCTCTCGGCAGAGGTCATCGGCCTATTATTCTGCATTATCTGTCATCATCAAAGAGGATGGATCCACCTGCAGTATTTGGTTGCGGTGCAGTTCTCCTGCACAGGCAGAGTGATTGATCTGCTCCTCTGCCTCCTAATGAAAGAGACTACCTTTGTTCTTGCCTGAAGCCCAGCGCTTTTCCTGTTAAATCATCCTCTATCCTCTGTCTCTGTTTGTTACAGTAGACCCTGGTTATCTCAAACTAAGCGTCAGAACCCAGTATGGTCTCATACCTGTGGTGGCAAAACAGGCAGTAGTTTGAGTTGTCTTACCATGTCTCTTGTGAATTCTCTTGTATGCATCACTATAAAATCACATAATAGCCTATTCCTGAGATATTTGCACAGCATCCGATCTAATGCTGATGTCCTTTTTCATGAGGGTAATCGATAAGTTCAGGCACTTCCAGTGTTTTGACCTTTAGAATTTGAATAGCCTATGTTTGCTTCCATAATGTCTCTCCATTCTCTGTATAAAAAACAGAATTTCACAATCAGGCAAGAGAAATGCATAAGGACTGTTTTTAGCACTGGCTTATTAGCACTGCAATAATTTCAACCAGGAAACTGTACTACGACGCACACAAATTACTGTATTTATTATATGGATATATTCATACAGTAGCCCAGTTTGTAAATTCATTCAGTTGGTGACTATTATGTAATACCATCAGTTGTCTGTGGAATGCGCCACATTTTCTGCAAAGGGTAGTTTGTCCCTAACGGCTTCCCGTTGGCTATGTATCATCCCGGAAGATTTACCTTTCTTCTGACACGTAGCAACCGCAATCAAGTGGAAGTGCTCTGGGTACATTTGTCAAACATCACAGGTGAGTGTTAGCATTTGCGATGCATTTATGGCGTAAGAATAATGATTATGTCAGAAGAGTTAAAAGGAATATTAAAGCCACTGCTGACGTTATGCGCAAGATGTGCAAGCCAGGTCTCAACATCTCTTATAGCTAGCATTAGCTAACCAACTAGCAGCAGACTTAACGGTACGTAAACGTTAGCCACCCAAACATAAGTAGCTTTTGCTGTATATTGACAAGATTAGTTAACTTATTCTTTTAAGTGGTTGTGATTTTCTGGCCATTTGATATTTCATACATATAATGGTAATAGACTCATAATAGACTAACAACATGCAATTGTTTATTGCCTTTGTGTGAGAAGCTGACTACGTTAGCTAGCTACTTAAACGCTACTTAGCTCACAGTTAACGGTAGCTTTGCAGTGCAGTAAATACTACCGCTCCCTAAGCGTTAAATAATGTTTTGTAAATTATTATCATGTATAGCGTTACTCGTTCAAATTGTTTATAAAAGACAACGACTTCTATCACGTAGCTAGCTAATGGTAGTTAAGCTAATATTTTGGCCACCGCCCATAAGTTTACGAGATGTAGCCGACCACCCAAAACTGTAATGTTTTTATGAAGTTTCCTAGTGTAACGTTATAACGTGATTTCACTTATTGATGGCCAACTGAACTATCTTTACAGAGCATAGTTGTTCAATATAACAACATTTCAGCATGTATGCTTTTAATATTGACACCCACTGTACCACCTCACTGTAGATCAAAAGAACTACCCTAGCAGATAAGTTGTGTTCCTGTTTCTGCCCATGTGTTTCTAACAGAGTGAGAGATGTCAGGGTTTGACAATTTCAACACAGACTTTTACCAGTCCAGCTACAGTGTAGATGACCAAAGCCAGGGCGGCTATGGCTACAGCAACACTGAAAACCCCTACAACAAGTAAGTGAAGAAAGCAAAAGTGTATTTGTTTCAAGTGAGTTTGAAAATTACATTCGATTTGGTATTTAAGATGAGGAAGGGATATTGTTTTGTTTAAACAAGAATAGGAAAAGTTGAAGGTCAAGTGCAGTGTTTTGTAATGCTTTTAAAAATCTTAATACTACCTAATTGAAACAACACCCTTGGGAAGCAACTTGCAATTTTAAGTGGGAATGGGCAGTTTGAGAAGTAATTTAATGTCAGTCAAAGAGTACTATTGAGCATTATTATTATGTGTTTCCCAGGCCATACGGTCAGTATGACTACTCCCAGCCCATGGACTACTCTTCCCCAGGGATGATGCAACCCCAGCAGCCATACACAGGACAAATCTTCCAGCCCACACAGACCTACACCCCATCCCCATCACAATCCATGTATAGTAGCAGCTTCGATGATGAGCCGCCACTGTTAGAAGGTAGATGAACCACAACCTGGAGGCTATGAACTCTTCCTGCCTATTTTGCGCTTATATAGCTCTCACAACTCTTAGACTGTTATACATTCAATCAAGGGAACGGACTAGTACAGCACAGCTTAGCACAGTCAACAATACACATAGCACATTTCACTGTGTGTATTGTTAACTGTGCTAAAATTATTAGTTGGTTATTATTATGTCAATTGACTGCTTTTGCTATATTCATAATTGATTAAACATTTAAGTCTGAGCTAGTCACAGCTTCTCAAAAGTGAGGATTTGCTTAGTTTAGTCTGTTTTATGTTATTGCACATTGAATACCTTTTGTTTGCCCAGGTAATTTGGAGTAAAGTGGAGAAATAATCAATAAGTTAATGGAAATAATCATCAATTGCACTGTTTACCAGCTTTTGGAATCATTGCAACTTACTTTTACAGGAGCACCAGTTGAAAAAATACAAAATTATAGTGTTCCTGTTGAAATCGGTCTGTTCTTAGGGCGTGAAATTAAAGTTTCATTCACCTGTTGCAGTCACTAGCAGAGTCAGAGAATCTCACAGCTGCAAGAACGTTTTGATAGAATAGAAAGGACTGATGGAGCAAAGGCTGGCTACCTGACAAAGTGACTGTGAAATTGGCACCTGACTTTTCTCAAAGTTAGCAATATTTTCCCTCTACTTACACACATGAGAAAGCTTTACATTGGCATACATGCTGTGCAGTTACACACAAACCAGCACTGAGGAAAGGATACGTATTTGAAGTTGAAGAGATGATGGCAGAAATTTAATTATACAAAGCTGTTTTCCACTTGTACTGAATGCGTTTGTACCGTTACAGTAAAAAAGTATGACTCAAAATACTGAACAATAAATTAAATTTTATCATTTAAAATAAACTCGTACAGATGTACATTCTGTTTAATGTTACCTCACGCCTGTACTTAAAAAAATAAAATAAAATAAAAAATAATCCTTACCAAACAGTAGATTATACCTAAAGTTGGGAGCTCATGAAAAGACACTGCTAGGTTAATGAAAAAGGCTCTGTGGTGTGGCTGCAGCAGAATTTGACACTCCTCAGTTTATAGTAATTCTTTGCTTAGTGATACTAAGAGCGAATACCTGTAACTGTGACTCTGTGAGGGACGGTAACATTATGGAAATGCTAAAAATTGTAGTTCTAAATGATTAAACATCTGCTATAGATAAACTAACACTGAGCTGTTAATTACATTGTGTTATAGTCTTGATCTTTGTACCGAGCCATCTGGGGTTCCATGTACAATAGTTAAACCTTCTGCGTCTCACACTTTGAGAAATTGATGTCAGACTGAATTTGTTTGATCCAGCTGAGACCACTTTGACCCTAGAAGTCAATCTCCATTGCTCTCACTGCGTCCATTCCTGTGCTTGTATATGTGTGGTACCCACAGCTATGTCTCAATGTGAGATTGACAGCTGAGCAGTGGTAAATTGAGCTGAGACCATGAACATGAATATGTTGCTGATCGCCCAAACCTAATTCACACCCTTTAAACTAAAATGAGTGTGACCTAGAAAGGTGAAGACACACCTCAAGGCTATTCTGAGAAGAAACCACACTTTTATCACAGGGAGGATGTCTACATCCTCATGCAAAGTGTTGACTGAAAAGGAGTATTCCTTCAAAAGAGACGTTTCTTTGTTTGTAACTGTAAAGGCCTAGTGTTTATGTAGAAAATCAGTACCGCATACTGTATGCCATTTCTTCTCTTCCATGCTTTATTCTGTCTTTATTTTGTGTCATGTTTTCCTAGCAACCATGTGTGATCAAAGTTTGAGTATCCAACGTGTCTGATGTGTGTGTTTTCTCTTGTGTTAGAATTAGGAATCAACTTTGACCACATCTGGCAGAAGACTCTGACGGTGCTCCATCCAATGAAGGTAGCAGATGGCAGCATCATGAATGAGACAGACCTGGCTGGCCCCATGGTCTTCTGTTTGGCCTTCGGAGCGACACTTCTCCTGGTAAGTCATCATTTGGTTAATGTTGATGAATAATTAATTCTTAAGAACTTGAGTTAGTAAAAACATCCTTCTACACCTTTATGGTACAAACACATATATCTGTACACCAACCTGCACAACTGTCATCATGTAGGTGTGTGCATGTCTATATCTGACTGTATGGGTGCATCTTTTTTTTTTTTTGTTGTTGTTTTTTTTCCCCTTTCCATTCACAGTCAGGTAAGATCCAGTTTGGCTATGTGTACGGTATCAGTGCGATCGGCTGCCTCGGCATGTACTGCCTGCTCAACCTAATGAGTATGACGGGCGTCTCCTTCGGCTGTGTGGCCAGCGTGCTGGGATACTGCCTCCTCCCCATGATCCTCCTCTCCAGCTTTGGAGTCCTCTTGTCTTTACAGTGAGTACACAGGAAAACATTAAAGTTTATGAATCTTAATATAAATTGAGCATCTATAGACCACGTTACTAGGCACTGTCTAGTAGTATAAGCTTCCCAGACAAGGTTTTGTTGTATTAGTATAAAATGATCATAGGTTGCTTAATCAGCTCAGCTAAAGTGTGATATTTATGTGTAGGACTATGTAACTTTAATTGGATGTTTGATAGGAGTTTCACAAATGGCTATACATTTAATAAAACTGTACAAACGCTGCTTTCATACAGATAACTGTTCAAATAATCAAAGCTGACTTCCTGCTTCTTTCTTTTTCTCTTTAGGGGCATGATAGGAATTATACTAACGGCAGCAATCATTGGCTGGTGCAGTTTGTCAGCCTCAAAGATCTTCATCTCAGCATTGGCCATGGATGGGCAGCAGCTGTTGGTTGCTTACCCCTGCGCTCTCCTGTATGGGGTCTTTGCACTCATCTCTGTCTTCTAAAAAAAATAATAATAATAATTGAGTAACAGTTTAAAATAACTGCCTCCCAGTTTCTGTAATTTCAGTGTAATTAGTGTAATTATTGGCTAATTACCCTGTTATTACAGAAAAATGGGAGCTCCTGTCTAAAAACAGCACCACGGTTGGGTTTTTTTTGTTTTGTTTTTCTGTTATAAGCCTCCACCTCTCACTACATTCGGACTTGACCTCCTGCAGGCTGGAGTGTATTGTCTCACTCATGTCTTCTCTCCACCTTGCCCACCCCCATACATCTTAAAGGAGAGGACTGTCAAGTAAACCTAGTGGAAAAATAACTCTCCTGTGGACCAAGTTGAGTCTTCAACGGCCTAGGACAGTCCTATGATTTTAACAACATGAAGGGGAAGAAGTGAACAACTAGTTCACACACAGAGGAGACAATTTAATTTAGACAGATGGGAAAAGGTTCTCAACTTCCAAGAAGGGCCGATAACCAACCCTCAGCAAACCCTGCAGCCAGTGGAAACGCCACGTATCATGATTTTTGCAAATGCTGTTGTGAGCCATTTGTGGCAAACGCCTATAGATTCTACAGCTGCAAGACTAAGGGAAACACCCACTTTCCTCCTGCACAAGACTACAGTAGCTCATTCTACTTCTCCACCCAGAAAGGACGGAGGAAAATGGCAGGGTCTATATCTTCTTTTCTCCAGGACCATGAATCTCACAGCAGTGATCTGATCTTTGATGTAAAAACAGCAGCTCTGCTATATCTTTTCATGTATTGTTTTGTTACATTATCTTGAAATTCATGTTGAGTTTTGATGCCTTTCAAGAAGAGAGAAAATACAGTTTGCACAAAAGCATTGTTCTTATTTTCAAAACCAAACAAATTAGATTAAATATTGAGAATTAATAGCCTGACAGATACTGTATATTTCTAGGTAGACATGTCTCTATAGGCGTTTTCTATAGTTTGCATCCTTTCCATTTCTTAAATCTTTATTTTAGAGTTGACTCACTCTGTATGCTTCGATATGTCATCTGTCTTCTCATTCACATTAAAGTTGTCTTTGAAGGTTATCTGCCTTGTGATATTAAAAGGTACGTTGTATGGTCAAGCACATAATTGTAAGAGGAGACTCAAAACATTTTATTTGGCCTGTGGACCTATAGCTGGCTGCTGTGTGGCAGAAGAAAGGCTTGTGTGCACTGGAACAAGTGGGTGTATGATACATAATGACAGTTTTCAACAACCTGGGGAGGAGATTTTGTCACAGCTGGTTGGTAGATCAAAAGAAATAATCTGCACGCTTTGATCCACACCATTGTCATTTTCATTGCATCTTAGGTCTGGAAGACCTTCGAGGTATGTAGTGTATGAAAAGTGAGTGCAGACATTTCTCTAGCACTAAACCTTGGTCAGGTGAGGATGGCATTAACCACATCACCCTAAGAACATTTCCAGTTTTCAAGTCATCAGCTGCTCTTAAAGGCTTTCTACCTCTCACATGTGTTCAGGATGGGTTGGGTATTGGGATTGGGTGATTTCTAAACTTTCAGCTGAGTAATTCATGGCTATACTGTCATTACATTTTTCAGTTAAACGTTTATTTTCATCAACCAGGGAGTAGTTACTGATATGTACATGCTTGTCAGTAACAACATCACCTTCTTTACACCCTAGCACACGATACAGGAGCTATTTGTTCACAAGCTAACATAAAAATACTGTAACTTAACAAATAGGTATGGGTGTAATTTTAACACCATTTTCATTACTTGACTGTTGCCATTATCTGTGGCACCAGAGGATCGACTTTTAAACAAAACGCATGAGAAAAATGTACTGATTGATATTATTACAAATCATGGACCAGACCTCTGCAGAGATTATTCTTGGAGGTTTGTCCAATTTTGTCATCTTCATTGGTGAAACACATGTCTTCAAGGTCAGTTGTGTTTGACTGAACTCCACCTGTTCAGGTACTGGTGTGTGGAGGAGATTGGTCAGCCTACTGTAGAACCACATGATACTTATTCTAAGTAAAGCTTTAAAATGTAAGAACTCGCATCATCTAAACTGAAGGTTGACAAGACGAAAAGTTGAGTTTTGTGGTTAGAAAACAAACATCTATTTTTTCTTCTCCCGTCTGGGTTTTATTTATTTTTTTACATACATGCATATACAAAACAGATACGGGGGGGGGGTGTACTTAAATGGATGATAACCCACATAGGAGGAATGACTAATTCAAAAATGGAAATGGAGTGCTTTTTCTATTCCAACAAACTCAACATCAAGGCGATACTTTGCATTTCAAGCAAACCTAACAGGAGCAGTCTCTCACAGGCCGCTCTCTCAAATGGCCAAGTGTTTAAATTAATGCGTCTTGTGTAGGCCTATGTATAATCTGTTTTGTATATTGATTTAAATAGGAGGTAAAATTAACCTGTATTTTAGTCAATTACATTCTTTTTATGTATGAAAGTGTTCAGTGTCACACTTTCCTGGGGATTTATTTGGTTTCTCTCTAAATAAAACATTGCTTGTATATGACATGAATTGCCTTTTCAACTCATTTTATGCACACACACACTGTGGTGAGTGTCTCAAGTGCTTCAAATTATTCTACAGTTCTGTGCCTTCTCAGCTCTGGGGATCTCAGAAACAGCTGAAGACATTGCGGATAGAATAGAAGTGAGCAGGATGTTGACATTCGTAAGTACAATATCTGGTTTCAGCCAGTTTGTAGTCGGGTTTCAATATCTTGCATCTGGTTTCACTCAGGGGCATCTCACATTTTCCTTCTTGGGCCTAGAGAAGGAATTCATTCCAAGATTCCATGCTTTTCCTTTATTCAATCCTCCTCCTCATCTCACTGTCCTAACACTGCGGTTCACACATTTTTCAGTGAGGTGCTGAAGTGAGAAAAACTGTTAAAACATTTAAGATATATTGTATTTACTTAATGTATTCCTGTGGTAATGTTTAGGGAAGTACAATATCGTGACTCATTTAAATTTCAAAACTTTAAATTTTATTTACACTCAAAAGTTTGATCAGCTGTTTCTGTTTTCAGAGTTTCTCAGCTGATGAGGTTTAGAATGTCAAAAGCCAACATTTTGGATAAAATAAGTTGCACATTAACAGGATGTTAACATTACCGTTCAGGTTCAGCCTCTCATGCGACAACAAAAAGATTTTATGTATATTTGATTGCTTCTCAAATAGTGGAATACCATATAATGTATAAGCAGAAGACTGGTTTGACAGACAACAGTTATACTGTATGATCTATGTCAATATACAGGTTGTACTCAGAGACATTAGAATTAAAAGGTGAGTACAATGTAAACTATGTGATGGAGATCACTTTTAACCATGATGGAAACAACAATAAAAAATATCCCATGGAGTGTTTTTGATGCACTGGCTTGGCCTAAGCACAGAAATCCCTACAGTACCGTATTTACAGAAAAGTGTAGTGCTACATATGCGAACAAAAATGTCTAAATTAAAGGCAACAAATGTGATCTTATTCAGTGTCAAAATAGAACTTTGATTACTCATTTCACACCTATGGCTCTATTTGATCATTTGCTGAATGTGCTGCTTATCCACAATGTTTTGACAATATTACCACTGAAACTTGGGTTATTTATGTATCTTTCCATTTCTAACAGCTGATGAGTCAATGATTCTGCAGTCGTGTTCACAACACAGATTCAAAATAGCAAAAGTGGATGCAATAATAGAAGCTTGAAGCCAGAAAAGTTAACCTCAAAATTATTTTGGGATGTTCAGTCCTTTTCCCACATGGAATATTTACTGTATTAAAAGTTTTGAAATCTTTATGGGAGCCAGATGGCTGTTGCACTA
Organism: Maccullochella peelii; assembly: GCA_002120245.1. Taxonomy (NCBI): domain Eukaryota; kingdom Metazoa; phylum Chordata; class Actinopteri; order Centrarchiformes; family Percichthyidae; genus Maccullochella; species Maccullochella peelii. The sequence continues at coordinate 7,228 of LKNJ01002797.1, read as the reverse complement.
CAATACAAGTACAAGAGAAGTGCTGTCTTCCTGCTTTTTGTCACCTCCTGAAACATTTACACCTAAGCGCCTCCAGATGACAGTGTTGAGTTAGGCTACATATAGTCCGTCCTCTTGGCCAGCAGAATATTGTTTTTGCTGTGTTCATTGGCTACAGCCTGACATTTCCCTTGGAGCAATGACTACATCCCCACTTCTTTTTTGAAGCTTTCTTACAGTCATTATCAGGAAATTTACAGCTCACTCTGGACCACAACAGCATCTATAAGGAGCTTCAGCCTAACCCTCTCTACTCAGCTTGTTTTATGAGTTGTTTGTTTACAAATTTGTTTGGTTGGCTATTTTGTTTTTGGTTGCTTAGTTTCTAGGCTTACTGCTACTCTTGCATGAGTGCCTCAAATATCCTGAATGCACATGCGGTACTTTTACCATGGGTGGGTCCCTAATTTTGCCCTGTAAACACCTATTGCACGATATGAGACCATTACTGTTACAAAACTTAAATGATTTTGAGTGGAACATTTAAGTGAGATGAATGGAAAAACAATAAATGAAACCAGTATTGCCGAACGGTGTAAAACACCTAGGCTATATTCATTTTAGTCATCACTGAAATAGATATAATATCTATAAACCATGCTCCCCCTGCTACCACTGTTCCTCCCATCACTACTCCTTAATACTGCTATTATTAACAATGCAATTAATCATAAAAATCAGCAGCAGCATCCTCATCATCACCTACAATCTGTTTTAGGAATAGCTGACTAGTTGACTGGTCTGCTTGTGTCTGATGAATAAGGGCCACCGTACCATTATGTTATCTAATGTAGGATAATCTCACCTCCATCTGGCCAGCCTGAGCCACAGTCTGTTCTGCCCAGCAAGCTGGCCCTCTGCTGACTGACTAAGTAGCAACTAATGATGAAACCGTCTCCTGCTAGAAAGAAATACATGGAGCGAGACAAGCTGTAGGGATGAGAAGGTGGAGGAACAGAAGGGAGCTGTACTAAGGAGTAAAAGAATTAAAAACACAACGTAAATTCTTAGTTATAAAACAGCATAAAATGAGATTTGCACAGTAACTGCATCAGAAATGTATTCTATAATGAATCCTGAAAAACAAAAACAATATACTATTTTGCCCAATGAATATGGTGTACATAGTAACTAGTTTACTTATACTGTTACAATGCATTTACAGCTGGAAACTGTATAGTTAATTTTTTATGACATTTTACATGTCTTTGTGAGCTCATACAGTAGTTATGAGCTCATCGTATAACATAAAGTGGCATCAATCTCTTGTTAAAGTAAAGACAACAATATCCTTTTATGACATTCAATTATTTTGTAATATGGCACAGTTTCCAGCATCCTATTCTCCTGTCATCATATTGCTTAATGCAAAATTACATTATCTACATTGTACAATGGAAGGTCAAAACACATTGTGAAATGTCGTTGTGTTTTGACCTTCAGGGCCACCGTAACTTTGTTATAAGCAAGCCATGGCAGACAATATTTTCTATCATGCATTAATGCAGATCTAATGACAGATTAAAAATACACACATAACATAGTGGTGAGGGCTTGAAAATTTTAAAGCTGCACTTATCAATATTTGTTATATGACAATTAATAAAAATTACCATGTTTATTGTAAAAACACAGAGATTTATCATTGTCCCACAGCAATACAGAGCTTTTTAGTCTCTTATAGCTCATTGTTTTGGTTTTCCAGCCCACAAACTCTACTCTCATCGATCTTGTTTCCCGCCAGATGTTGTGTTTTTAAAAAAACAGCTACAAAAGAAATTATGTGTTTTGTCTTTACTGCCAGCAACAGCAGCACTTAGTTTCGAATAAACAGAAGAACAGTTGGTTGGTTAGCATGAGCAGCGATAGACAGAAAAAAAAAAAAAAAGACAGACACAGCACTTAACAGCTTTCCCAAATGATTTCTGAGACTTAAAGAACTGACTCATTAAAGCCCACTATGTGTGGCATGTATAATATTTGTGACTTTGGTAATTTCTAGTAGTAATATATATTAAAAAACAGACATTTTCATTGGGATTGTCTAATATTTACACACTTATGAAATCGAAATAGTTTTAAAGATGCTAACATAAAAATAATACACAAAGAAGGATGTAAAGCATACAATCACTTTAAATGAAATTCTCTGGTCCACTTCACGGTCTGACATCATCTACTCTATCCGTCAAAAACTGTGATGTGTCTTAATTCTTTTGTAAAAGGTGAGAAGGTGTTTCTGTTTTCAACTGGCGGACAGCAGCAGATGGAGCTGGATAGGATAATAGATGTGGTCTGTGTACGCGATGCGCTCCAAAGACCCTCACAGCAATGAGGCTGATTAGGATGTTATCTTCACTGAGGGAGCAGACGAGCGACAGGTGGAAATGTAACGATTGGTATTCAGCAACGCAGCGCCTCCTTTTAATGCATCTGCAAAGCCAACAGCACATGAATATTCACTGAGCAACTGTTAGCACAGCACTGAGTGTGATTTTCTCCTGCACTTCATTAGGCTAATTGTCACCCCTCATTGCACTGCGGACTCTTCTAACAGTTGATTCAGAACTCAATGAACTAACGCAAACACTGCAAGGGACGATCAGCAGAGTCCAGCTGAGGGAACCTGTTTTTTTGTGTGTGTGTGTGTGTGTGTGTGTGTGTGTGCACATGAATGCATGCTCATGTGTATTCATAGATGGGTAATGTGTATGTAATGTGTGTGCATGTACTGCTGTACAAGCATTACATTTTATGTATGTGCTTCTATGTACATACAGTATGTTCGTGTGTTTCTGGGGGGGATGCACATAATAATAATATTAGTGCTCAACTTGATAGGTCATTTCAAATATATGGATCGTATTGCAGTGTGCATAAACCAATATGTGCATAAACTAAACATGTTAGAAGACACAAATACACATGGACACAAAAATGCACATATATGACACATACAGTAAGCCCTCAGTGCATTCTCACATGCATACACATATACAGACAAACGTACCCAAGCATGTGCAGAGACATGGTCAAGCCACATTGATTTCAGATCATTAATGTGCTGTTAGCCTGCCATCATGTTACTGCAGCTGCCCTCTACATTATTTTCACATATGTGAAATGTGAAAAGAAGAAATGTTGTCACAATTATATTTCTGAACTGACAGTGAAGAAATGGTGCAGATTACTTTCATCACAGTTTAGAACAAATCAGACCGCAATGTGGATTTTGCCTGGAGGCCCTTTTCACAGCAGACACTGTGATGTGTCATAGTAGGAAAAAGTGAGGTGTACTTCAACTAAAATGTATTGATGGCTGCATTCAATTTATGTCTTCCAGGGCCCTGGCATTATGCACGCTGAGTCACTGGCATGGCTTACTGGGACATGTAAATGGATCCTCTTGTAATAATGTTATTACTTTGACATGTGTTTTTCCTGCTATGACAAGGCAAAATGTCTGTCTTTAAAAAAAGGCCCATCAGACAAGGTTTAAAGACAACAGCGCAACACTTTAATGATCATTCTTTCAGCATCATGGTGGAGAATAGTTCAGTTAAACGTTAACACCAGAACATTAATGAGATAAAAGTGTGCAGAGAAAATAAAAACGTTTACTTGACAACTATATAAGAAACAATTGTTGAAGATAGCAAAAAACATACAAAAATATTTCTGATGGCATCATTATTATTGATGATTTGCCACAACTTCATCTAAATAGGAAAAAACAACTCTACACCAGCATTTGTTTAAAAATGCTATAGCATCCTAATTCTTTTGAGCGTGCTTAACTGATTGGGGAGGAATTTGTATAACTGGTGAATTTGAATTAGCTATTTTAAGGCATTTTGCAGCTAGGCAAATTCATGGAAAACATAATAGGTATTGAAGCCATGGATCAGTTCACCTGGACAGAATTCCACGTGCTCATTCACACTGTCTGAAGGAGGACTAAAATGTTTGAGAATTAACTCCTGAGACAACATTCCACTTGAAAAAATAGTACCTGCTCTTTCAACTCCCTGTGCCGCTACTTCAGTCTAGGAGAAGAGATACTTCACTCCTTCAGTCAATTTCCTAATCAACATCTCCGCTGCCTACTCTTGACTCTTCACAAAATGTGTGCTTGCAGTATGCAGCATGTATCTCTGTGTTTGTGTGTGTGAAAGCGGTCTCCTCGCCACCAAAGAAGGTTTCAGCTGTGGCAAAGGAAAGGAAAGAATTACAAAGGGATCATGAACAAATTTTGAATGGATCATGATAAGATTGCTCCTTAGATTGAAATAGATACATATATAAGGATTTTACTGTTCACTTTGGGCAGTGAAAGTGTGGGCAGTTTCAGATTAGAGCAGCTACAAAGACTGGAAACCCATTTGGTCTTGCTGGGAGCGTATTCAATATGCATGACATAAGCATAATAATTCAGAACATCAGCTTACCACAGCAGGCACAACTCAGCTAACATCATTACATATCTGTGCTTTCACTAGTGTGACTCATCATTTATTTTCCATTCTTGTGTTTTTTCCCCAAACTTTTGCTCACATGTTTATGGTACCTACACCAATGTGAGACATTGGATTGAAGAAATAAATTCTACTGTAAATATTGTGAATTTTATCCCCTTTTAAGACATACTGGGATTTGTATGAGAATTAGTGCTGCACATAAAAATGCACCTGACTCTGTATATTTTGTGGACTTCCATTAAAACGACCCAGCATTGCTCATCAATATTTTAAGTTCATAAACCAAGAATGTTGGCATTATTTATGCCTGTGTCTCTTTTTTTCTTGCAGTACCCGACGTAATAAAATATAAATTTACTTAATTATCTTGCCTGTTTATTAATTAATGAAAGCAATCACGCCCTATTTATAGACAGGGTTGCGTTTCTAAATAAATAAATTATGTAACCATTATAGCTGAACAATCAAAATCTCAGATATGCACAAAGAGAAGAATGAACAGGCTAAATAAGTTTCCTTGGTGAACTGACTCACCACTGGTGCATAATCACTGGTCCACTAAGTTTTAAACTTTTAGAAGCAGTCCTTACATGCTATAATATATTGCAATGCGAGCATGCAATGCATTATAAATATAGTGTTCATTATCTTAGCAATAAGTATTTTTACATTATAGTCATTGCAGCATTGGTGTACAGTGGTATGACCATAAACTTATGTCAGCAACTTATATAATAGGGTATAATGCATGTGGCATTTCATTTGCTCTGCAGTAAATAGAGAGCACAGAGCTATTATATATTCTCTGAATGAATGTCTTTTGCCCTAAGGATTGAAATTAACATTGTACTGTAATTCTTTTTTTCTATCACTTTCTTTTGACACAACTTGCCCATCATATAGCAGTTAGATTTATATTGTTCAGTGGGGTAAGGATAACATCATGATTATTTTAGGAGTCATCAGCTCACTAGTTAAAAGTAGCACATGCAATGGCAGCAGCAGTAGTTCACTCCCTCTTCCCTCCAGGAACCTAGAAGTAATTGGCAGCATGTCGGAGAGCTGCAAAGGGATCTATGGATCTTATTGCAACTCAAAGGGAAGAGCTCAAGCAGAAGAAAGAAATCCTGACAGGGCCTTTAATTATTTATCAAATGGCCGACGACAAACATAATGCTGGGTTCGACACGCTGGACCAAGACTCAGAGTAAGACAAAGACAAGCGAGAGAGAAAAAAGACAGACATGAATAAGTGAGATTAACAGACAGAAAATCAAGCCTATGCATCGTTTACAGCCTACTGCAAAAAAATAGGCAACAGCTTTCATTAGATAGACGTGTCATCAGCGCTGTATTTTGTCAAATCAAGTGCAGCTAGTACATTTCCTGAACATTACCTTTGCTAGCACCAGAAATCCATTTAGGACATCAACAGAGAGAAGATACAGGGTCTCTTTAGGGGAGGTGGCAATGTGATCTGCTGCCACTCGACTTTGTCATTTAGCCTGATAATATACACATTTTTTATAAGGCCTTATCTTATTGGTAGTTGTCCTAAGTCCCCTTTACACCTGTCCTTAATGTATGTGTCTCATCGTGATTGTTGTAGATATAATATAACCAAATAAGTTTCCAGACTGTAGTGGAAGCGGCCCACTGTGCCAGGCATCTGGCATTCGCCAGACTACAGAGCACCTCGTTTCAATTGAGTTCAATTCAGTTTTATTTATATAGCGCCATATCATAACACAGTTATCTCAGGGCACTTTTTCATGTAGAGCAGGTCTAGACCGACTCTTTATATTTACAGAGACCCAACAATTCCCACCAAGAGCAAGCACTAGGAGACAGTAGCAAGGAAAAACTCCCTTTTAATAGGTAGAAAACTCGAGTAGAACCAGGCTCTGGATGGGCGGTCATCTGCCTCGACCAATTGGGTTGAGACAGAGAGAGCGAGAGAGCGAGAAAGAGAGTGAGAACAGGAGAAAAGAGAACATACAGTAGTACAGCACAGTACAGTTCTACATACAGATGTAAATTAATAGCAGTGCTAATGGTATTGATTAATTTTAATAATTAATATTAATATTAATTAATATTTATACAAATATTAATACAAATTATACTAATAGCAATATTATAATAGTAATACTAATAATTAGACCAATAACAACAATAGCAGCAGTGGCCACCGAGCAGGAACATGGGGGCAGCAGGCGGCCCGCAACCACAGATCCAGACTCCACAGCTC